>JAOPUD010000035.1:17880190-17894560 GCA_027122715.1 Trisopterus minutus
CACACACACACACACACACACACACACACACACACACACACACACACACACACACACACACACACACACAGGTGGCCAAACACACACACACACACACACACAGGCGGCCAAACATACACACACACAGACGGCCAAACATACACAAGCATGGTGAACACACCCACACAAGAAAAACGAATCCTCTTTTTGGTGGTGTGAATGGTTAAAATAGTGATATCACACAGAGAATGTTCAAGGCTACATCATCATTGATCAGTGCACAGTATTGGTTATCATTCATTTATAAACCAGTCAATACAAACACAGGCCGATTAGATTGGGCTGCTACAGTTTCTCTCCCTTAGTAACGCTTATTACTTGGCTATAGTGGGATATAATGTGCATCAGAACTACCCTATTCTGCCAGTAAATCTGTCCATTGTAAACATGTGGTGAACATCCTTTTTTAATTTGGGGTGATGACCACACCATGCATTTATAGCAACAGGGGTTTGGCATGAAACCTTGTAAAACGGAAGGTCTCCTCCACAGAGCTGAAGGTCCATTGTCTGTTAGAGCCTTGCGGCTGTCTACACTATAATGTACATTGGACCTGTTGAACCTGCCGAGTACCTCCTATAATCGACTATTCACCACTGACTGTGACTTACACGTCTCTTGCTCTTCCCTCGTTCTTCCCAGATCAGGAGCCCGATGACAACACCTCCTTCTACATCCACGATGTGGGCCAGCCACAGTCGATGGTTAGCAGCCACCAGTCTGGGGGCCTGCCCCATTCAGCTGTCTCCAACCACCAGTCTATGGGCCTGCCTCGCCATAGCATGCAGGCTTATTCCCAGCTCATCAACACGTCACCCCGCCTGCAGCCACACAAACAGGCCTGCGAGCCCCACAGCTACGACGGCCTACACGAGCCCAAGTACAGCACATCTCCGCTGCTGCCCCACACCCCCACGGGCCCCCCCAAGGCCTTTGAGTGTCCCAGCATCCAGATCACTTCCATCTCGCCCAGCTGTCAGCAGGGAATGGACGCCAGTCAGGAGGACCTCAGGGCCAACGGCCCCGAGGGGGACTACCACGGGGAGCGACCTCTCTCCAGGGACCACCTGTACCTGCCCCTGGATCACGCGTACCGGGACTCATCGCTCAGCCCCAGCCCTTGCAGCAGCATCTCCTCCAGGAGCTGGTTCTCCGACGCCTCCTCCTGCGAGTCCTTCTCCCACATCAACGACGACGTAGAGCACGAGCTGAACGAGGCGGCCGCCCGCTTCACCCTTAGCTCGCCGCTCACCTCCCCGGGTGCCGGCTCCCCCCAGACATGGGGAGTGTCCCAGGACGACCAGGGGCCCTGGCAGCAGCAGCAGCAGCAGCAGCAGCATCAGCAGCAGCAACAACAGCAGCAGCAGCAGCAGCAGCAACAGCACCACCACCCAGCCTTCATCCACTCCCACTCCCTCACCCTCTCGCCCCGAGGGTCCCCGTGCCACTCCCCGCGCACCAGCGTCACAGACGAGAACTGGCTCAGCCCGCGGCCGCCCTCCCGTCCCTCCTCACGGCCCACCTCGCCGTGCGGCAAGAGGCGCCACTCCAGCGCAGACATCTGCTTCCAGGGCTCGCTGTCCCCGCACCACTCGCCCACCCCCACGCCCGGGCCCTCGCCCAGGGGCAGCGTGACCGAGGACACCTGGGCTGGAAGCCCCCAGGCCGGCATGTCGCCCTTTCAGTTCTGTCCCTCTGAGGCGGACATACCGTCCAAGACCAGGAAGACCTCCCAGGACAGGACGGTCATGCAGGGGGACATGGGTTTGGACGAACAGGGGAGTATGTCCCCTCACCTGGACTCCCCGTCAGACGAGGGTCTGCACGGCATGAAGAAGGACGCCGCCGGCGAGCAGTTCCTCTCCGTGCCCTCCCATTTCACATGGAACAAACCCAAACCCGGACACACGCCTATATTCAGGTAATATAATTGAAGTATACATGACACACACATGACATGACTACAGAGAAAAGAAAGAGATCACGGCAATGCCTGACACTCAAGCTTTTGAGCTAGGATTTGAATGCAATGAGCATTAGTTCTATCCTGAGGTGGGATGCGTCAGTTTAGAGCACATGTTCACTACAGTTTGAATGAATTAATTCAACTGTATTGCTTTTAACAAAATGGCTTAATTCTTTTCGAAAGGTATACCGAAAATAATTGCTCAATGCTTCTTAGTGTTGAAGAACCTGAAAAGGTTTGATGTGTGATGCTTATCACGGAGGCACGGTTGGCGTCAAAAGCTGTTGGCTTTGTGAGGCATTGAATTACTTACTTATATTACAGCGATTTAAGATTTCAGTTGATTTGGATTATAAACACAATAAGGAGGTCAAGGCTTAACGATCAACATGAGGCAAGGCATTGGCTTTTTATGTAGCGTTATTTGTCACAATAAAAAAAGAAAGCTCCTTCTGATCTTGACAGAGGATTGATAATGGTCTGGAGTGATACAGCGCTGCTGATTTAAGTTGTGTTCACGTGCTGGACTTTATGCTCTGTTACGATGCAATACAGTGGCGAGTACCTTAAAGGTCACATGAGGCTGTGGGAGTGTTGAAGGGGAAAACCACGGGGCAGGTATACACACTCATGCTATACTGAAATACACTTGTACGCAAAAGCTGGAAAAAAATCCTCTTGAAAAGTGTAATCAGAGGCAATCAGATGAAGCCGTTCGTAAGGAGAGGAGACAGAGTGAGCGGGCTCTCCCTCTCCCTCTCTAACGTTTGCAGCAGATGAAGGCATGGCCTTGTTTGTGTGCACTTGCCACAGGCACTATAAATCAGCAAAGAGCACATATGGCTAGACACGCACGCAAACACACTCACACACACACACACACACACACACACACACACACACACACACACACACACACACACACTCAAATGGACTCATGCACTACATGCATTCCCCAGACAACAATAGGGTTCTTCACAGTAAGAAGACCATCGTTGAGCTAACCATTTCATTTACTATTTACTATTCAGTCATTTAGTAGACGCTTAAACCAAAACAACTTGAGTTCAGATACATGTCATTAAGGAGCATGTAGGAGTAATTGTCTTAGCTCAAACGTGGGGGATCAAACCCAGTATCTTTTTGTTTGGACGTCCTAACCACTACACTGACCGGCCCCCATTTTCCGGTTAGGAATGGAGCAGCCAAGAGGTATTTGCAGTAATTACTCATAATGTATCAGGTAAGAAGTTCTGCACACCGCGATAGGTAAAGTTCAAGGGGATTTGGATAGGACAGGCTGGGAGCTGCAGCTGCTGGCGGATGGCAGCCTTGCGGCCTTGACAGTGCTGACCGCTGTTGCAGTGATGAGGTAGAAACATCCATTTAAAAGCTGCTGTAGGTACGTTTTCGAGTTGTTAAGAGAGAGCAAAAGATACCAGAAAAGAGTAGGATGTTGTCAACTTTTGAACGAACCAACCCAAAAAACGTCCTGCACTCCCTTCGTTCCTTAGCTTTCATGTACCTGTGATTGACAGGCAAGATGGACTCCCGGAACCAATCAAAAGCAGACGCAGTCAACACAAGACTGATATTTATTCACTGATAGCTGATGGATTGTAATACCATTTCTAGTTAATTTAACTAAAATAATAGCTCTTAAATCTTACCTACAGCAACTTTTAAAACTGCACATGTAAAGTTTCACTGCCTACAGCCCAACTTTTATATTAATTTAGCAGTAAATTGTTCATACATGGATTTATGTGTTGAATTTGTTGACTCTGCATACTGAAACTCTGAAACTCTGGACGACTGCATGCTTAACACAACTTCACTTTGTCTCCAAAGCTAAGCTTTGTCGACATTACAAAGTTGTGCCATTCATCTCTAACTCCAGCCATAATTAAATGAACTATTTCAGATTTTTGACCACATAATAGGTCACTGCAGTTCAGGAATATCAAGTACTGAATGGCTGCTTACATAGGCCATGAAGTCTTTAAGGAGCAACATAGGCCTGCAGTTTGAAGTGTACCACAGTCTTAAGATAAGATAAGATAAGATAAAACATGAATAAATCCCTTTGTCATGAGAATTTATGGCAGCAGAGAACCCACTGGCACAGGTCCAAATGACAATAAAACTAATTTTATAAAAAGGGCAAAAATAATAAATAGATTAAAACCAAAAGGAGAGAGAGAGAGACCACAGGACGACCAGACTAGAGACCCATTCACCATATTGAATCTTTAGCTCTCACATATGTATTCTTATACATTAAATAATCACCCAATCAGCCAACTTGCTAGCCCAGTACTATTTAGATCACCTTCATGTGCTGCATGAGATGTTTAACTGTGGAGCTGCTCCAGTATGCTGTGTGTTATCTCCTGCCCTTGGTTGTTTGATCTTTGCTGTATAGCCAACTCTATCTTTGTCCTTTGCTTGCCTTTAGCATTAACTCAATTTACCCAAGGAAGTAATAATCATCCAAGGCATACAAGAAAGTCCTAATCTCATTCTTGTGGAAGTTGTCTACTTTTGACTAGGTTACGCTAGGTTAAGGCCAAATTTTAGGTGAGAGAAATGCTGCCGAGATTCTAATGCTCATAGCAACTCCTGTCTGCTCAGGGATCAAGGGTTTTGTGTGTGTGTGTGTGTGCGGGTGCGTGTGCGTATACGTGTGTGTGTGTGTGTGTGTGTGTGTGTGTGTGTGTGTGTGTACGTGCGTTAGTGCCATGTGAAACAGATGGCCCAGGCAGTTGGTTACTGGGTGGGTTTCACTGTCTCAACAAAGGAAGGCAATGAGGTGGGCCGAGGTTACTGGTGGGTGTGTCTTTGGTGGGAGGGGCTCGGGTGCTACCAACAACCAGATTCCATTCGTCCTCCACCCTATTTTAAACACTAGAGGAATTTAGATTAGGATGGACTGGGTTCCACTGCTGTCATCTGTCATCTGCATCTGTATGCTACTAGGTTGACGGTTTGAATGTGTCTAAAGAGGCCGGTTCAGTTCACCAGTGCCTTTACGCCGCCTGCCTAACCAGAGGTGTTTGTGTAGGTGGAGGGGAGAGGGGAGAGGGGAGAGTGCAGGGGCTGGTTGTGTGATTTCTATTGGGCCTTGTTCACCCACCAGCCATCTTGGTTCTAACCACTCGATGGGTGGGGGAATGGAATGTGGATCTCCGCATTCCGGGTTGACCGCTAGGTGAATGGGGCCCGTGGTAAAGGAGGAGAGGACGTGACAAGAGAGGGGGAGCCCCAACCA
This sequence comes from Trisopterus minutus, assembly GCA_027122715.1. NCBI lineage: Eukaryota > Metazoa > Chordata > Actinopteri > Gadiformes > Gadidae > Trisopterus > Trisopterus minutus. Next base: position 17,885,467 of record JAOPUD010000035.1, read on the forward strand.
CAGTATGAGGCCCAGCCACCCGACAAAGGTTGCGCTATTTCTGATCGCACTCATGCTCTTTGTTCCCTGCCTTGCCCTTACCTGCTCTTGTAACCGTAGCAGCCATGTTTAAGAAAACACACACACACACGCTTCCTGTAGGGGGCTTATGTTATGGAAGGGGATCACGTCGGCAGGGATAGCCCTGCTTTGAATTACTGTGACCTCACTTCCTCCCCCTATTGCATCACTTCCTCCCCTGCACTCCTCCCCTGGGAACTGAAAGTAGGCTTATTTTATTGGACACTTTTAGGAACTTGTTATATATAAATAGCTTCATGTATGTATGTGTGTACTTATATATATAGAACACACAAAAAAGGGAACATAAGCGACTCACTCAAACATATGGAGAGGGTTTTGAACTGTCAATATATATTCAGTGATGAGATCACATGCGATTCGACTCTCCACGAACAGGGAGCTTTTATGTAACACAATACAAACTATTGTGGTTTTCGGTGGCATTTAAAAGTTGTGCGTGGTTGGAGAATCCCTGCAATGCAGTGGGATTTGATTTATAACCACAAAGCATCATGGCACGTCTCACACACACACACACACACACACAAAAATAAAACGGTAATTGACCAAAATGTAAGACACATGCCCGTTTTATTCCAAAAGTCAGTCTTTCCCCTTGTTTTGATTGTACTTAGTACGCCAAAGTAAGAACTGAATGGTTCCAATGACGGATTCCCTGCACATGTCTCCCATTGAGAGGACTCTGGTCTGCTCGGAGCCATGGCTGACAGGACCCTGGAAACAGAACAACTAGGCCTCCTGAACTTCACATGAACGGTTCATTTTTTTTTGTTAATTTTTTTTTGTATGGTACCATTGTTGCTTTATGGACAGGTCATTGATGAGAGACAGGAAGGCAGGTTGTAGGAGGGAGGGAATGACGTATAGCAGAGAGGACCACAGGTCGGAATCGAACCCGGGAATCGAACCATGTTAGCGCACTAGCATACTGAGACCCCCACCACCCTCATTAAAAAAGAATCTATATTAAACTGATCAATATGATTTACTTGTATGTATATTTGTTGTTCCATGTTACAGACTGATACTTTTAAGTGGTCCTTTTAAATTACTTTTGAATGAAATTCACATGATTTTATCTTTGTTGAAACACAGGTCCAGGGTAGAAGCCAGTTACGGTCTACTGGTACATAATGACCTCTACGTAGTGCTATGATCTGTCAGTGGAAGTACTGCTTGCATCATTTATCTTAACGAGAGTTACCTCAAATGTAATGTACAGGACAAGACTTCCACTTTGCTCTTTCTCTATACACTTTTTTTCTTGTTGCTTATTTTCACAAACCTTAAAAAAAGTCTGTCAAACCACAGTGAGTCAGATGAAGTAAATAAAGTTCTGCAAATGCTCTGCCCTGACATGGAAAACAGCCCTAGAACTGACAGTTTAGGACAGTTATCATGGGAAAAAAATTATGTTGGCCAGATGTATAAATGTGCCTTTGGACAACAGTGGAAGTCTATGGCACAGAAGTGGCGTGTCTGTTTACCGTTTGCTAGACAGACAGCGTTTGGTCATGGGATGCTCAGTTCAGTTTACAAACTAAAGTGAACAGTTTACAAACTAAACTGAACTGCAAAAAACCAAATCAGAATAAGAAATTGTATTTGTCAAATAATGTATCTTGGTGCTGATACCTTCATACATTCAGGATAGAAATATGCATCTAGAATAAACAGCCTTTACTAAGAATTTAGTCTCTGTAAAATAGTTTTTTTTTACTGTATAGATTACCATGGGCAACCTCAATGTTAATGTCAATTCTGTTGAGCACTTCTCTTGAGCACATGATTGAAGCCATCTTATGTCAATGCCTAGCGATATGGAGGACAAGTCCAACTGAGGGTTTTATTTTTAAGTGCAGCTGTTCAAAGAGGATTGTTGAAGGAGACACACCCACTACACTTGCCTTACTGACTGACTGAGCTGAGGGACTGACTGACTGAGGGACTGGCTGACTGACTGGCTGGCTGACTTGCTCCCTATGATGTCTGTCTGACTAGTGGGCTGGCTGCCTGAGCTGTCCATCTGACTGACTGACTGCACTGTCTAGCCAACTGATTATCTTACTGCCTTACTGACCTGACTCACTCACTCCTTCACTCATTCTGTGTCTACCTTGCTCTCTCCTACACATCTATTTCCTGTACAATGAGCAATCGTTGCACATCTACTCTTCCCCCAAACCCTCCGATGGCCCGCCAGGTAATGGTTGCTTGTAAACCCCCTGCTTCAATGATTCACTCTTTAGGTCTCTCACAACCTATTACAAGTGTTCTATATTTTAAGGCAGGTTTATGCATGAGGACATTCCAGTGACTCACTGGCACAGCAGTCAGTGACTGAATCTGACCATCTGTACCATATGCACATACCTAGCTACTATTGAACTCACTACCAGGGCATCTGCAGCTGTTTTTAACAAAGGGTATGTTATGGTATATTTGATAAAAGGTGATTGTGTTTTCTTGGATTAAAGTCATGTGAATTATGGGGAGATCTGGGGTTGAGTAAGCCCTGGTGGGAAATGCCGGTGATTCTCTGGCTATATTCAATGTTACGGCAATTCAATGTTATTATTATGTTATGTTATTATATCCTGTTGACAAATGCATTTCCTGTTAACACAAGTGTCGTCTGACCTTATATTTGTATAATGTAGACTGTCCCCCAGGGCAAAACTCATTCAGTGCCACAAACGACCAGTGCCACAAAAGCCTTTGAGACTGTCTCATACCATCCAAAAATGAAAAAACGTATAGGAATTCGAAAAAGATCTAAAACACTGAAGCTTTCTCCGATTAGAATGGGTTTAGCTTTACTTCCAAGCGGATTGGGCAGGAGCAAAGAGACCACAGCATCAGAGCATCACACAGCATCACACTGCATGCCATCCAAGGCCAGACTGATTTACCCAAACCCTCCAAAAAAGAGTATAGTTTTCTTTATTGACAGTGTGTGTGTGTTTCCTTACAGGACCTCATCCCTGCCCCCTCTCGACTGGCCGCTCCCCAGCCAGTTTGGCCAGTATGAGTTGAAAATAGAGGTGCACCCCAAGGCTCATCACCGGGCCCACTACGAAACTGAGGGCAGCCGAGGAGCCGTCAAAGCAACGTCCGGTGGCCATCCTATCGTCAAGGTAACAAAACCGTCCATCCACCTTACCCGTGCAATCTAGAAGCAAAATGTGGAAGTGAATTGTATCTATATGTAGTCTAGTGTATTCCGGGCCCAGGCTCTGGGCCATCTCCCTCCAGAGGTTCAGCTATAACATAGTAGGACTGCTGGAGCTGATTAGTCTCACTGTGGATGCACTAAGAACACGAACATAAGTGTTGGAGCCATATCTCATGTATGTTGACTAAGCACATACAGCTATTGCTCAATGTTATGCTAAGTACACACAGCTACACATCGGACATGGGGCCTTTGGCATGATTTGTATTTTGGAGTTTTGTTGTTCCACTTCGCTCTCTATTTGTGTTCCTCTGAACCATTTGCACTGTGCAGAAGACGGGCCGAGCCCATAAATATGGAAAGCGAAATGTCAGATGCACTGTGTGCACTTGATTTGTGAACTTTTGTTGGACGAAAATATACTTTTCACAGAAAACCTGAAAAAAAACCTCAGGACTGCTATTGATCAAAACATGGAAAAACATTTCATTATATAAAAATAAAGGAAAATGGAACTGTAGTGAGGGTTGACGCAGGCAAAACACCACGCCTCACAACGCTGTTTTATGAAGCTGGCCTTGGCGGCGCTTTTCTAAACAAACTAGGAACAACCGACGTGTCAGTGCTGCTCGCCATCCACCAGGGCCACTATATCTGCTCCCCCCTCCACGGCTGACTCCAGCTCGGATTTATGGGGCCTATCCGGGTCACGGGCTGCATGGCTCACAGCTTACCCCCTGCCCCCAGAGCATCCACACCTAACACCTACAGCGTTGAACACAGAACCCAGTGGTCACTCAGGCAACCTGGAGCCACAAAATAGAACATAAGAGCCCTGAGGCTGATGGGAATGGCAGATGACTTTCAACTTTTACACCAGACGCCTGCCTTCCCCGCTACAGATGGGAAAAACGAATCTTGATACCACTGAGAAATTCAACGAATTGATGCTCATTGTCAGTTAGTCAGTACAATGTATTTCTATAGCACCTTTCCAGAACAGAAGTCGCAAAATGCTTACCAAAAGTAAAGAAAAATACAATAGATGGGATAAAATACATAAAGATCATTTCCATAAAACAAACAAAACAAAAAAGAAACCAGCTCATCAAATGTGTTTGCTCATCCAGCAGGGAACTTAACTGGTCAATGAATGTCCCCAGTCATGTTTTTGTTGCTGATCTTCACTTTGTTAATGTCAGCTAATTTGCCATCTGAAAGTAGAGTAGGCAAGCGTCACAGCCTGGACTGCTATGCATTAGACCAAAGATAGGGGCGGAGCTCAGAGAAGGATAGAGAGCGAAGCGAGAGCAAAACAAAGGGCCCGGTCCAGTGAATATTTCATGAGCCCAGCGACAGGTTCCCATTGAGAGACCAAGGGGAGTACCGACATGGTGATCCGTGTTATTTGTCGACCCTTACAATGGTTTAGCTAGATGAGATAGACAGCTAGCTCTAGTCAACCTTGTACATAATGCTTTACATACAGTATGTGATCCACAATATAATCACTGTTGTTAGTTTTGCTAAATATGTAGTATTATGTTAATGCAATTTAACTATGAATGTGAAACTGAACTGATGGATTGTGTTATTGTGCCTGATTAAGTATTTACAAGTATTACAATGGAAGCACAACTGCTTTGGGCATGCATCCAACTTGGATCTTAAAAAGGGTTTCAAGTTCGAACCACAGTGCTGGCTGCAGTTAAAAGGTTACATAGTGCAGGTTCAAGTCCAAAGCCATGGTCGTACAGAGTAGTCATTTACACCAAAGCACAAGATGAGTGACATGCAAGGAATACACACAACCAAAAGTGTGGTTATCCAGGAAATTAGACCTCTAATTTGTTTCCAGTTCTCCCAATTTGCTAGGATATGTTCATTTAACATCTCCTGCAAATGCCTTTTGAGCAAATTGAGTTTTGTGAAATGGCGAGGTATCTCATCTATTGTTCAATTAGTTGTGTTCCAGAAAGCTCTGTTCTCGGCTCTCGTACCTAAGTCGTGTACATGTGGCCTCGCTCCCTCTGTTCTGAATGCAGGCCAATCATTAACCGTTTCAGCTGCAGTTAGCCCCAGATTGTACCCCACCATGTGTGACGATGCATAATTTAGCTGCCAAATTTGATCACACAGGCCTTGGCCGTGCTTGCCCTCATTCCTCATCCCTAGAGGGAATTGTTTGGCTGTGGGATTAATGCAACACATTCTGCACAGGCCGTGGAGGACAGGGCTTAAGGAGGCTGATTGTTATTGTAGTGGCTCCGGCAGAAGGATGCACGTTTTGAGTATACGGTAGCTTATTATGTGTAGGCTGGCCACCGAATAAGTGTTTTATGTTACAGTGTTCACCTAGACAAATATATTTTTGCATATGGGTTCCCTTGCTGTTTGCAAATATCTGTAATGTAAATATATTTTGTTATTTTTTAATGCTTTATCCAGATATAACTGAGGCTAGAGTAATCACATGCCGTAAATGGGATAATTTTACCGTAGTCTTCAAGACAAATAAATATTATCTATAATAAAGATATAGAATGACCGCAATTCCTGCATATTCTATTGTATTGATATAATATGGAAACACAAACATTGAATTATATCACTCATGCTCGCAGATACATATTAAAGTTGATCCCTAACAATTAAAGTTACAATATTTAATCATTACAACCATAGCACTGATTCCTTACACACTGGATAGTCTACGAGTCATTAATTATGCTCCTTATTGGTTACACAGAAGCGACATTATATAACCCTATTGAAAACTCACACAGTTCAAAAAGTGATCCTAATTAATTATTGAAAGATCTAATTCTCGTTCTTTTTTCTTTGAAGAGGTCACAGCACTTGACACAGGGAGCTGGCTCACATGTATTTTATTTCCCTGGTGCTGCCTGCCCGGTGCTGCCGGCCACCGGCTCTGCACTGCTGGGCTTAGCTGGGGACTATGGCTGCCACAAAAGTAGCATGTATAGAGTTATCATCATTGTCCATTCATACACATGAAGCTATTTTGCTTTGTAAGGACGATGAAACAAAGAGAAAGAAAATGAAGCAACTTTGAATGACTTTAATTAAATTGTAAACAATTTAAAAAGTAGTTGCGTCAATGTAGTGAATGAAGGAGATGCAATGGGGGCTTACAAAGCTGTAGGATTAGTTGTACAAGTTGTACAAAATTACCTAGGTGTGTAAGTGTTGGTTGCGCTGTATTCAGTAGTCAACTTCATCAACACCTCCGATCATAATAAATCATAATAAAACTTATCAATGAAGTGTTACTGAAACACACCCGTCTGTCACACGCACAGTTTAAAACGTTATTTATATTGCACAGTTCATCATACCCCAATGCTCCATGCATGTCTATGTGCTTGACAGATCTTGACAAAACACTGGCACAATTCAGCACAATAAAAACACGAGTGTGACGTAACGTCAAATCAATGAACAACAAACAAAGGCTTCCTGCCTTGATCTTCACATCTTATCCCAGCCTTAACACATTGTGCAGTTTATTGGCCAACCTTAAGCTAATACTGACTTGGACACACGGGCACCTGAGGTGATCAATCTGGTGGTGCTTGACCCTCGCATTACAGGTTCATTGAGCTCAATGTGAGGGTTCATGTTATTCCTGCCAGGTCTGTAAACAGTGTCCATATAATAACAAACACACACACACACACACACACACACACACACACACACACACACACACACACACACACACACACAGACACATTTTCTATTCGCTTTCTAAAGTGAGAGCATTGTTTGAGTTTAATAGTATCATGAATGTGAAACATCCCTACAAGCCAGAGCTAGCACTAGCTATCTCCTCCATGTCTCTGTGTTCTGTGTTCTCTGGGGATGGGACAGGGGAGGGGGGGGGGTGTTCACTGCTGGTCTGATGATGTCACGCGATGACGCTGCAGCGGCCATCTGGACACGGTGGTGACTTCCTTCCTGTAGCCCAAAGCCGGCCTCTACAAGGCGCTGCGTCACAACAGCCAATGAGACGCCTGCTATAAACACTGAAGGAGCCCTTGGGGCGGGGCTTGTTTGCATGTATGTAGAGCAAATAATGCAAAACTGTGTGTGTGTGTGTGTGTGTGTGTGTGTGTGTGTGTGTGTGTGTGTGTGTGTGTGTGGTAGTGCGTGTGTGTGTTTGGGTGTGTTTGTAGAGACAGAAAGAGAACAAGAGACAGACAAATTATAAGTAACTTATTGGTTTGTTTCTAGACAAATATTATGAATGAATTAATTTTTGCTTTAGGGATGCCAAGCTAAATTTGTTTGGTTCTGAGTCTGCTCTTATTAGTCTTGTTGTGATTGCAGACAACCCTAAACATAGAACCTGGATGTTACCTGGATGCCAGCAAGCCCTTACTGAAGCCTTTACCCACACCTTTTGTTGTGTGGCTCTCCTCTACCACGCTACACATAAGCCTTTAATGTGACAAGAAAATGTGTGTTCAGTCAACAGTGGAAACACAGACAGTCGGAATGCAACTCATTTGCTTTTCAAATGTCCCCAGCTTTACCAAAGCGCTGCAATTGCCGGTCTCGCCAACATCTTCATCTTGTATGTGTTCTGACAACCATGTCCAAACTTGTATAACTTGTTAGTGGTAGCGGTAGCAATTAAGGACATAAATGCATATCTCAGTAACTAGGCTATAATTGTACCCCTCCCACCAAATCGCTCTCCCAGTGAGCAGATTAAGGACAGCCACTCCTCCAGAGATAGTGGTGCTAGTGTTTGGTTTCAAGTGGACTGTGTAGAATCCAATGCCTCGGTTGTAATACTGGCTTTGGGTCAGGCTTTTTTCCAGCCCAGACTCCTCAGAGCCCAGGGGACACCGTCTCTGAAGAGGTGTAGACATGACACTACAAAACACATGTATATATAATGCCCGATAAAACCTAAAGAAAGGCTCCAAGATGAGGGAAAGTGAATGCCGTGTCAATTCAGCAGGAGTGGAAACCCACACCGTGAAATTAACCTTCACATACATTGGCTATTGGGATGATTTACGTGTGTGTCGAATGTGGATCTCTGTGATTTTCTGTGGTTCAGAAGCTACATTTGGTTGACTGCCAAGTGAGAGTCATGGGGTTTTAGAGCTCTTCTATGGCTTATCATGAACCCACAGATAAACTAAATTCAATTTAAAGTTACTTTATCGTTGATATGTTTGTTTAGTACATTTTATTACAACGAGTTAAAGAGTATGTTATTGTAACCTTTAAACGTATAAAAGTGGTGATAAGATAAGCCAAATCAACTCATAGATAACGTATTGTATAGTGTAAGGTACTGTAGCCTAGTGTACTTTAATACTATAGTATAGCATAGTGTAGCGTAGCATTGCCTAGTGAGGTAGAGTCTAGTCTAGTGTGACGGCCTTCAGGGCAAGCTGCAGACCATATTTGGCCCACCTGTTGCTAGGATACATGAAAGTGCAAAACCTCTTCACTGTCTGGCTGAGGTATCCTGGTGCGTGTTTAACTGGCTTAATTGAGTGATTCTCTTACACACGCACACACATGTAAAGAGACCCTCCAGGCTTCAGTGATGGACTACTAGGCCCACAGCAGGCACGCGTAACGCATACACAGAAATACACATGCGCATGCACACACACATCGATATGTATCAGAATACACACATACACACACACACGCACAATTTCACATATACAAATACACACTTGTGCACGCATACATACATACACACATGCATATGCACGCAGAAGCAATGCGTGCACACACACACACACACACACACACACACACACACACACACACACACACACA
>JAOPUD010000035.1:17968703-17980436 GCA_027122715.1 Trisopterus minutus
CTCTCTCTCTCTCTCTCTCTCTCTCTCTCTCTCTCTCTCTCTCTCTCTCTCTCTCTCTCTCTCTCTCTCTCTGACCCATGCGCTCATCACCAGTGTGTGAAACGGATTGTTGTTCCAAAAAAGGGAGGAAGAAACATGATCAAGTAGAGAGTACATCAGAGTACACAGTGATTTTAAATCAATACTGCATGTTGTAGTTGAGCTTCGGTCGCTTTTAGCATACTATTTCAGAGGGAGGTCAGCCAGCGTGTCGTATCGGATCACCACGTCTCCATATTAATCCTGACATCCGATCCAGTGGTTCTGGGTGAGGTTGATCCCAGTGTAGATCAGGAACATGGGTGTGAAGTAGAAAGATGGATAGAAAGAAGGGTACTCTAGTCATCCCGAGCTTCAAAGAAAAATTATCTGCTCAGTATTCAGGGATTTGCGTTTGAGTGATTAAACATAACGTAAGTCCCATATGCTTATTTACATTAGAAATTAACATTGGCATCTCTTGATAACTGACTTAAAAACAAGGACGCCCGTTTTCGACCATGTGCTCTAGGTCCATGAACGATAATACAAAGCCTCTGCGTCTAAATGAAATGATAAAAGATGCCTTGTTTTCTAAGTCGGTCAAAGAGTGCAGGGTTTAAGTCAAGCTTTTGTCTGCATTCTCTCCATTTTCTCATGGATGCTTACTCAACCATCAGTTTGTGCTGTCAGGGCCTTTATGGAATATTGTACTACTAAACAATTTTGTTTCGGTTTAACACCAGCATCGGGTGGTAGTATTTGGGTTGAAGGTAAAGATCCGTGAAAAGATGCAGTTTATCCTACAGAGCGGCTTATTTGTTGTATTTTGAAACATACAACCCTATTTTACCGCTCCTCCAGCTTATTGAAAAATGCAGCTTTATTTTTGAAGGATCCGGTTTGTATTTGCTCTCCTCCCATCCAGATATTCCATCCACCTGTGGGACCTCAACCACCCCGGGACCTGGGAGAGCAAGGGGACGTACGTGTACTACACAGACTTCATAATGGAACTGGCCATGCTCTTCCTGGACCTCATGCATCACATCCACATGCTGGTAAGAGACCCAGAGAGCAGTGCCCTCTCCTGGCCGCTACAGGCAGGATAGTTGAGTGGTGTTGGTGCGTTGATCCCCAGCCGACAGCATCTGGGTTCCATCGCCATGTCTGCAGCCTTCCTGTTGTCTGTCTGTACCCGTCACTGTACGTTGCTTTTGATTCAAATTTCTGCTAAATACAGCAAGAGTTCTGACACTGCAAAATCACTTGCAGGGAATTGCTTGTTTGTTTTGTGTCCAACATTAGCTTAGATTGTTCATGTTGGTGTTGGATTTCATACTTCCTTGTGAACCAGTGTGAGCACCCTTGCTCAGTCAAGGAAGAAGCCCACTTTGGCTTTATCCTTGACTGATGGTTATATGGCTATATTTCCTGCACAGCATGTTATAATACCCTGTTGCCTTCGGAAGATGGATAATGGCTTTTTACTGTAGGGTTATTTAAATAAGGTTGAACATAAGTGTGTTTCTATGCTTTTCTATACACCTCTTGCCTTCTGAAACAGAAAACACTACATATGACCAATTATATTCAGATTTTTTTGTTTGTTAAATATTCAGATATATTATTATCATTAGATGGTACATCTGAAGGGGATTATTGTATTAATACACTTGAATATACTTTATACAACAAAAATGTTTATATTTAAAGCAGTGTTCATTATAAGAAATACTACTCTTTCAGAGACTGATAGTTGCGGGGGGGGGGACCTCCCCTCTGTTCCCCTATTCTCCTTATTTTACCCCCTGTTCTCCTCCTTCTCCTCCTGTGACCAGCTATTTGGGAACATCTGGCTCTCCATGGCCAGTCTGGTGATCTTCATGCAGCTGCGCTACCTTTTCCACGAAGTGCAGCGCCGCATCCGCCGCCACAAGAACTACTTACGTGTCATCGACAACATGGAGGCCAGGTGAAATAGAGGGTCACACGCACAACACCTCCACTGCTCCACTTTAAACCAGGGGCCTGGGCAGTGGTTCTATATCGGCAGTGTTTAAGTACTGAAAGGCACTTGGTTTGATTTCCTATGTCATTAGCCTAACCTGTATGCACCCTTGAACAAGATGCACTATCTACTGTATGTCACGTTGGGGGTAAAGAGCATCTTAACTTAAGATTAACTTAGCTTTAAGGTAATCAATAGTGCAGTAGCTGGGGTGTTGGAAAAATGAATGGCACTGGGTTCAAACCCCTAATGTTCGCTAACATACCCGACTGTACATACCCTCAGCACAATCCCCTTTCCCTGCTCCAGGATTACATGCATCTGAAGTCACTTTTGATTAAAAAAAGCTCCCGCTAAATCCCTTAATGTAGTTTTGCACTGTTCGGACCTGACCTACCACTGTTAGAAAAACTTCTTCTCATGTCTCTCTGAACCCAGGTTTGCAGTGGCTACTGAGGAGGAGCTGGCAGTCAACAATGACGACTGTGCCATCTGCTGGGACGCCATGGTGACGGCGCGCAAGCTGCCCTGCGGACATCTGTTTCACAAGTAGGGATCCGGCCTATATTGTTGGACATTTTGCACCTGTAACAATGAAGAAATGTAGAGGCTTTAGAGGTGGTTACTACACAGAATGAAATAGGATGGTACTTTATTGGACTTAATCTGGTGCTGCAGCATTCAGTATTCCGGCCAATGTGTATTCATCATGGCCGTTGCTAGGACTAGCACTTTCGGACGCACAATGAATTCATATCAGAAATCGCATTAGTGTGTTACAGATTACGATGTGTGTTACAGCTCCTGCCTGCGCTCCTGGCTGGAGCAGGACACCTCGTGCCCCACCTGCCGCATGTCTCTGAACATCTACGGAGACGGGCCCCAGGCAGGCGCCCCACAGCAGCCCCCAGCGGCCGCCCTGGGAGCCAACATGGGCCCCGGGGCCCCGCCGCCCGAGGCCAGACCACACGTCAACCTGCACAACCACTTCTTCCACTTTGACGGTGAGGCTCGACCACTGAGAGCTAAACAGCTATGCTGGATTGAAATGAATCCAGCTACTCCTCACCTGAACATACTCCTCCATACTCAATGCCATCAATATCACCAAAAGAACGCACAGATTTTCTCTACACCTGCACTAGAGCAACCACATTATACATTTTCTTTCTCTACAGTTGTATGTTTTTAATGTGCTTTTGACATCTGCAGATGATTTTCTATCGCTGTAAATAAATCGGATTGCGCAAATGGTATAGCCGTTTAATAATGATCGTTGTGACGATAGAAAATACAATTCTTGTGGACGTGACCACTCATCACAATAGTAGTCCTATAGAATCACATGAAAGTACTTTTGAAAAGAACATGAATGAACTGTCCTCCCAGGCTCCCGCATCGCCAGCTGGCTGCCCAGCTTCTCTGTTGAAGTGATGCACACCACCAACATCTTGGGCATCGCTCAGGCCAACAACTCCCAGCTCAACGCCATGGTCAGTCCTCCATTCCTCCACTCTCGGACGGTGCTCTCTGACATAGATCCATTATGTTTGCTTCATGCTATTTCTATTCGCCATTCTTAATGTAATGTTTTTAACCTGTGACAGTGACAATATCCCTCTGGGATCAATGAAGCACTCTTTCCTCTCTCTGCTCCAACCTGCTTATCCTTCCCCACCCCCCCCCTGTCCACCTCTCAGGCCCACCAGATCCAGGAGATGTTTCCCCAGGTGCCGTTCCACCTGGTGCTGCAGGACCTGCAGCTGACCCGCTCGGTGGAGCTGACCACTGACAACATACTGGAGGGACGCATCGTGGTGCCTTTCCCCACACAGGTAAGAACCGGCACATTCACCGTACGTTATGACTTAAAGGCTGTCAAGTTCTGGTCAGTTGGTCGACATGCACTTTTTCGAAAAAATATAAATGAATCCATAAATCAATGTGTCCACCAAACCACCTTCTTGTGTTGGGGCCCTCCCGCCCATTAGCTGTGATTTTCCTTTGAAACCAAACCTCAGCGTAAAGGACACACTAGTGTCCTGGATCATCATGGTCATTGCTGTGTCCCCTCCGCAGGCTGCAGAGCGGGCCCCTTCCCAGGCAAGCACAACCTCAGAGGACCAGCCGGGGCCGAGCGGGTCAGCTGAGCCAGCGGCCCCTGAGCCGGACAACATGGAGATCCGCGGCAGCCGCTTCTCCAAGTCTGCGGACGAGAGGCAGTTGATGCTGAAGCAGAGGAAGGAGGAGTTGTTGCAGCAAGCACGCAGGTGTGGTGCAACAGTCCTTTTGTTGTGTAATTGTCGCAGTCTACAGTAGGGGCCATCAAACCTTTCATGTAATGTCTCCCCCTTTGGAGATACTTTGGGCTACAAGAACCACCAAATAGTTTGTGCAGCAAAATAAGCAAATCATCAAGTCTGATGTCAAGCAAGTGAGATCATCCACTTTTGTCTATGTATATATTTCTGCAATACAGTATTCCTCTTGTTTTGTCTTTTAATATACTTTTAGTCAAATGAAACCGACAACGCATGTCGGCACCCCCTGCATATTTATGAAAACTGTTTTCCAACCTGTGTATTGTGCCCATCCCACGACCCATTAATGGTTTGCGAACCACAGTTTGAATATGACTGGTCTTCAGCCATTCTGTGCGACGTGGGTTAACAGTCCAGTCCCTAACGTGTGTGTGTCTGTGTCTGTGTCTGTCTCAGGAGGTATCAGAAGAAGAGTCCCGAGGAGCAGGACGAGGAGCCCCCCCGTCTGGAGGACCTCGTCGCCAGCGTGGTGTCCGACCCGCTTGCCTTGCGTCGCCGGACCATGGCGGCGGCGGCGGCCGAGAGACGCATGCAGACCCACCAGGACCCCGCGCCCTGAGGACTCCAACCGGCCCGCGCTCATACCCACAAACCCATCGGCACCACGCATCAACACCATCCACACCATCTGTCGACCACACCGCCCGTGCATGGAACAGCCATGCCAATTAGTGGCGCAAGCATGGCCTTTGGCTGCTAATTAAGCTGTAGCAGGTTTCCCCCCCACCCCCCCCCCCCCCCCGCCGCCCCGTCCTGAGAAGCGGCTTGGTGAACGGCGTTCGGTTTCAGAGCTGGTGTTCTCTTCTTTGAGGAAGTACTTCTTAACACGACAAAACCACAAGTTAAAAAGACCCTCAGAATACAGCGGGGCTAGGATAGACGATGTTGTTACTTGATCACAGTTTGATTCACTTGTTTCATTTTATATTTTTTTCTGTTTTTCATCTAAGAAAAAAAATCTATTTTTAATGATACTGATTGGGCGGGGGGGGTATGTATATTCAAGATTGACAAACTAATATATTTTTGTTGCGTTTTATTTTATGAGATGATTTTGAACTGTGAAACTGGACTAGGGTTGAAGGCGGTATCGCATGTTCCTCATTGATTGGTCGTCAGAGAGAGGCGGACCACGTCACTTTAGTATTTAGCTTTCAAATATGAATGTATATCAAGCGGATGCTGCAGAACTCAGTGTGTAACCCCAGTTTGTACTGGGTTTGTCTGTGGGCGTCCTTACATTTTTTAAGTAAAGCCCTCTTTTCATCTGCAATGATCTCTTCAGACAAAGTGATTTGAGGCTTGTGATGCCTAGTATTCCCACATTGGGGTATAGTCTACCCCTCTCAACCATTTTTGATGTGTCATGCGGCCCTTTTTTGAAGCGGACGTCAGTATTTTGTGGGGCAATGTGTAAATATGTGTGTGCGTGCACATGCATGCCTCATTTTGTCCACACATTTATTCTGTTCCTATAGTTGCTATGAATTTTCTATAGCCTTTAGTCATGTAAGATATTTGTCTTTCTCTGCTGACAAAACTGTTGGTAATTGTGATCGTTGATGATTCTGTGAAAGTAACAACAGGTATGTTGAGAGATGGCTTGAGAGTTGAATCCTGCAAGCGTACATATACAGGATTGTAATGGTGCGGAGGGTCACGTTTCTATGTCAACAGTGTACATAACTCCCCCCGCCCCCCCTCCTGTGCTCAGGACATCTCAATGGCTTATTTGCAAGACATCTAGACAGACAGTCATGACCATGCCTAGGTTTTCAGTGTTGGGTGTTTGTGATTACAAGTACGCAACCCACCCTTTGAGTTGTGTCAAGTCCGAGAAACGTTTTGGTTTCAATACACTTTATCCCAAAGATATCTCACAGACTTCCTTGGAAGAGAAACATTTCTTTTTTTGTCAAAATATGCAGGATTGCTATTTGGGTTGGATACAATAATTGAAGATAGTTTTGGTGAAAGCATATGTGTCCACCAAGGTTTCCTCTTCGTTAGTTAATTGTTAAGCATTACATGTTTAATTTTGGACTTTACTTTTTGCTATTTTGTGCCTAAAATCAAGAAAGGGGTCGTGTACGGATTACTGCTGTAAATACTGTAGTTTTTGTAAAGTGAAAAGTGTAAAGACTCAATAAAAACGAGTTCCTCTACAACTTTTTAACAAAACCCATCCAGTTGGTCCCACTTACTTTGTCTGCTGCACTAAACAACACCAAAACCGTGATGCCAGATGGGGGCAGATCATGTTGTGACTAGGATGTTTCGACTCCATCTGATAGGTAGGCCAACCAGGTTTCATACCAAATGTACTGCTTGAGCAAGATGCCTGACCCAAACCCACTCCTTAATGACATCTGAATTCCCTATACGGAGTAAGTTGCTTTGGATAAAAATGTCGGATATATATTTAAATAGTATTGGGGAAATTCAATTCTGATGCTGGGAAATGGCTAATATTTTCATTTACATTTTATTATGAAATATGCAAATCATAGCCTTTATAAAAGTATCACAAACTGGATATATATTTTTTATTCAAATAACAATTAAAATTAAGAACAAAATCCAAGCCAGGGGATAAAAAAAACCCAAACAAGATTTATATATTGCAAATATTAAAGTAGCTTTGAATTGAATACACTTTTTCCTAGCTGGCTGCGTCATTAAACCGCGCCCATTAGCCTGACGGCAGCATGTGTGCCACGTCATATAGAAGGGCTAAAACCACGCCCCCTGGTTGCCGATATGATGTGTCAAACAACCTCATCGGCCAGGTCTCATTCAATTATTGGCTGCTAATCTACTGTTTAACGCAGTTGATACTACATCGCCTGATCTACACTTATCGGTAAGTAGAACGTACCTGTGTTAGCTTGCCTAGTGATGGTAATATTGAAGAAATACTGAAACAATACTCAAATAAAAAGCTCTTGGCAGCTTGATGGTCTGTGGGAGTTTTACGCCAAAGAAAACAAGGTGCTACATTAGCTATTCATCTGAATACATAACATTATTATGTGGCCAGCAGATTGGATCAGGAAGGATTGGAATACACAACTTAATGAAAATACAGAACGACAAAGTTTAGAAATGTATGTAACGTTATGGTGTTGGTGTTTAAATCTGATGAATTGTTGAATCCGAAAGTAATAAGATAACTCATCTATAACCTTTGACACGTTGATTACGACAACACGGATGAGATAGATTACATTCAAACACATTCGGGACAATATAACATATAACAAGGAAGTGATATTACATTTGCTGGTAATGTTATAACATTAACGCAATATGGTTTAATTACGGTAATGTGTGTAACGTTCAAATTACATTTAGGCTTTGCCTCCGTCGATCCTATGCTGTGTCTGTCCGATGATAGTTTAAACAAATGGGAATACACTGAAAGCTGTTTGCCTGGACAAAGTGCTCTGTGACTAAAGCTAAAATAAACATGCATGCATGGTTTGGTTATAAGCCACGTTCAGACCATGGCTGGGGAAATGTTGAGAAGGTCACAACATATGATTGTTTGAAATGTATAAAGAAGAATAGTGAAACAAATGT
Source organism: Trisopterus minutus (assembly GCA_027122715.1). Taxonomy (NCBI): domain Eukaryota; kingdom Metazoa; phylum Chordata; class Actinopteri; order Gadiformes; family Gadidae; genus Trisopterus; species Trisopterus minutus. The sequence continues at coordinate 17,976,636 of JAOPUD010000035.1, forward strand.
GTCAGGCGTTTATCCTGTAAACCTCTCTATGTCCCATTTAGGTTCACTGAGTACAGACTTAGAAATGCTGCTGGACGAGACTCCACTTTTTGAGCCCTCTCTTCTTTATGAGTTGGACTGGAACACCAGCACAGTGTCTTTCTCACCCCCCATCTCCCCCTCAAGCCCTGGGCAGGACCTGGTGCTCAGACCCCTGTGTCTGGCAGACTTCAACAGAGGTAGCGTTCACCCAATTTGAAGAAATCGGGATAAAGGTATCAGTGGCCCTTGATAACTATCATGTGTATTGTGTTGTTCTTTCTTTTTGCAGGATTCTACAAGGTTCTTTCCCAACTCACCTTGGCAGGTGATGTCACCGCAGAGCAGTTTATTAGTAAGTCATCGTGGTGGCTCAGCTGACTCACCATAAAATGTACCATATAACTTAATACGTACACTTAAGCACTGATCTAACATCTTTCCATTTACAACAAATCATGGTAACCGATGACCTCAATTTGTCCATGTAGTTGCATCCTTTAGATATAAGGGCATCGAGGAGCAGTTAGGGGTATGGCATTTTGATTAAGGATGCGGACAGGTACAGGTAGTTTGCGAACATTGGGGATTGAGCACTAGTACCTTTGTTATTACCCCACATTATCTTGCCTTTTTTTATTCAAACCATTTTACATTTCTCTATCCATGCATCCATATGTTAACAAATTATATGATTAATCATCACAGAAATGAAGAGCATGTGCTATTTTGTTTTCACTCAGAAAATTTTGAACATATGAAGAAGACTGGAGACTATTACATCGTTGTGGTGGAAGACACCAGCCTTGGGCAGGTTGTCGCCACGGCATCCTTGATAATTGAACACAAATTCATCCACTCCTGTGCTAAGGTACGCTCATGCTCATTGGATGACCAACATAGTCAACCACATAATATGGCAAAAAGGATCGTTTTAGTTAAAGACTACACCAGTATTGGCCTTAAATTAGTAGAGATTTGTTCTGGCTCAGTTTATACTCTACTATTTCTGAGGCAGCTGGATAAACTCTTTTTCATTAAACTATGGAGTTGACGGAGTGCTGTTTGATTGTTTCCAGAGAGGACGAGTGGAGGAAGTGGTAGTCAGTGACGTGTGCAGAGGCAAGCAGCTGGGGAAATTGTGAGTTTTAGACCCAAGGATCATCTTCCCGATCACAACTCGGTTTAACTGACATAATACCCCCTGGATTTGAAGGATGCATCATAGCTGGATGTGAAACATGACACTCTGAAATAGCTTCATAATGTCCTTGCAATGCATTAAAATGGAGTGAAAAAGTGAAGAAGTTCTCTCTTCCTCTACTGCTTGACTCCTTTTCAAGGTAGGTAACCCTTGCTCACTCTCTCTCCACTCCAGGCTAGTTTCAACCCTGACTCTCCTCAGCAAGAAGCTGGACTGCTACAAAATCACATTGGAATGCAGCCCCAAAAATGTCACTTTCTACCAGAAGTTTGGCTACTCTGCATCTGAGGACTCCTACATGCAGCATCGCTTCTTTGAATGAGTTTTTAAAAAAAGGGTCGGGGGCTAGATGCTGTCAACGCCAATTCATTCAGATGTAATCCTCACATCTGAGTTAATTCCTTCTGCTACTCAAAGAAAGATTGCCCCAAATTTCTTTTCCTCAAACGGTGAGTGTCCCTGTCCATGGACCCAACACTTGAACTTTCCAGATTTCTTCGTCTGTCTGACACTACATTCTGACATGTTGGTTACCATGGTTACCTCGCTAGAGTTTTGAAGGAAAGAATGTGACTCACCTTGACCACACCGTGCTCTCACTCTTATCCCAAATGCATCTCGCAAAAGGGTAATTCTATGCAACAAAAACACTGCACTTATTGATTGGGGAAACAAGAATGGCGGAAATATCTTCAACTTTCTTGCTCTTCACTGTAGCTTATATAAATTTATCAATAGCTGTGTCATTGTATATCAATATCCTATAGGGTCCTGTCCCTTTCTTAATGAAAAATGGTGGTCAGTTCATGGGCAAAATCTGTTTACATTGATTATATTTATGTGGGAATTCAAAATTTCTAATTTCTTTCAAATATATATTTTCTCTTTATGGAAATGAGAGAATGCATCAGTTGAGTGCAGCATAATTTGGAAGGATACGAAGATCTTTCACAACAAACTTGATCAAGACATTATTTTGTATTTATACATATTTATTTTCTGTGTGGGTATTAGTCCTCTTGGTGGGTTGTGTATGTGGTTGAAACCACATACTCAATGGTTCAAATATGTTAATAACATATGTGTATTTCTTTCAGTTCAAGACCTCTTATAATATATTTTATATTGTAGATACAACAGTATATATTTTATAATATAGCTAAAGGCTATTGGAAGCCTTTGGAATGAATGGTAAAATGAGATATATCATCACAAATGTGATCCGGATCAATGGTGTGGGCAAAGTTTCTTACGTTTTATAAATATGACTGCGGCCATTAGGCATGGATATCATATTTAATGTTATTTAATTACAAATAAATTGGGATTTGGTACATGTGTACATCCTAAGGTTCCGTTTTTCTTTTGAAACCTGCAAATACCAGCTTGGATTTTTAATGAGTTGTTTAATGACCGTGTGCTCTCTCCGAATTGCAACTGCTTCACAATCTCCTACAAATTAGTTTAACTAAGACAAATAAACACATGTTTAGGAAAAGTAAGACCATATTTTAGAGTATGTTCCACAAAGATACTGAAGAAAATGTGAAACAATTTCAAGAAACTTTCTTTTAAGCGTTCAAGTCTACCAAACGGAAAAGTAAGTCAAACATTTGGGTTGGGGTTTTATTCCTCACATCTTGAATGATAAAATCACTTCTAATCCCTCGGCCATTGACTAAGAGTCCGGTCATTCCAGATGCAGTGCAAAGGAGGGGGTAGGGTCAATCAAGATGATCAACCCCATGTGGATCCAGGATCCGCCCTTGGATTTGGCAAGGAATCACTTTGTCACAGGCTCTTTTCTCAAACGGTTTATATCCCTTTGACTCATCAGGCTGAGCTGTTTACTCATTGTGCAGCGACCCAACACTGACCTTTTGGCAAAGGCACCCTGTGTCTAATACCAGCCTGGATTGTTTGTATTGGGAGGATCAGGGTGCAGGTCTGATACCTACATCACTGTATCTTGCGGGGAGGATTTTTTTTCAGTAATGAAAATGGAAATAATATTTTCTAAAATATGAACAGATTTGGTTGGTTATTCAAGTAAAAATTATGGGATGTAATGAATGATGGAAGCAAGCTTGTATTCTCATGTGTAACCCGTTTTCTATTGCCCCAATTGTATGGTTCATTCCGTTAAGGACACCAGCCACCAACTGAGTTCTCATTTTCAAGGATTTAATTTTTTTTGTTTTGATGCTAAATGCTTTAATGACCCTAACGGTTATCTAGGACGGGTTAAAACATGCCTATTATCTATGGTTTGTACTAAATTTGTTATGAGCATCTATCTGGTTCCCATCTGGTCTGTTGTGATGCTTAGCACAGAATTTATTTTTGTTTTGTTAACTCTCCATGGGTCTATATACAAATTGATACATAAGAAAATCACCATAAGGTCTGACATCATTTTATTAAGCAGTTGACTTGTTCTTTTTTTATTATTAGTTTCTTACTTTGCCACAAAAAGCTGCATGTTAGTCTGTTACAACAACTTTTCTGAAGCCGCTTGTGACGTTCCATTTAGTCCATCCTCCAGCCCTTTACCCCCCCCCCCCACCCCCCCCACCCCC
>JAOPUD010000035.1:17989440-18000935 GCA_027122715.1 Trisopterus minutus
CCCCCCCCCCCCCCCCCCCCCCCCACGCACCCACACACACACACACACGCGCACACGCACACGCACACGCACACACACACACCTCTTTCCCTCTCTCTCTGACATCCTCTCTCTCTCTGACACCATCCCTATCTTCCATCGCCTAGTGGCTGGTTATTGAGTCTGTAGCCAAGCCTTGCAGCATTATTACCAAATTACTGATTGTGGGCATAAAGCGATATAAATTAGGGGGTTCGGCCCATGACAGTAAGCGGGTCGGGTGTAATGGGCGAGAAGCGATACGTAGGCGGTCTTAATTGTGTGTTTACCACACTATTTATTGGAGAGCATTCCTCCCAGGGCTGCTAGCTTGATGAGCTAGGCTGTGTTCTCTAGCCATCGGCTTGTTTTGGGTCCATCAATCGTGGTTCATTAAAGAAACACTATACATAAGGGGGGGCAGGCATGGTTTGTCTTCCAGCTCGAGGGAGATGCAGACACACACCGACACAGTTTTTGAGCTCAGAAGGTTTTGTTTTTCACATTAGGTTATCAGTTTATGAATTAATGAAAAATTAAGAGATGACTGATAGTCTTTTGTAAGTTTTAGAGTCACTGAGAAGGGTTGGGAAGATGTTGTGTTATGGAGGACTATGTACTACCTATTGGCGGTGCGTACAGTGGCTGGTACTGAAAGGTTTTAATGGGATGGCCATCATGGGACAAACTGTTGTATTACCAACCTACTGACCTAAGCCAATAAGGTGAACGAATGGATTGTTTAGCCATGTTATGGGATGAAAAAGGGCGAAAAATGTAGTCTGCATTAGTGCTCTATGTTGGACAAACATTACATTTTAGTTTCCGCACACTAGGCTGAATGACCGAATTGTATCTCTATAAGGCTTCAATATCATAATGCATCAATCGATTTTTTGTTTGTGATACTCAGACATGTCATAATGAATGATAATGATAGTAATGTTAAATCTTAAAATAAACACAAATATACCATAACCATTGGTCAAACATGTTTGAAGATAACTGTCTCGCTTTACCAGTTCACTTCCTTGGTTCCCTTTTCAGTTATATTGGTGAATTGGTTATCCTTGTTTTCCAATTATAAGTATTTTCTGTGCCAATTCTTAGGATTGGAGTTTTCTGTATTAATTAATTTTTTGTGACATTCCCTTGAGTTGCTGCATTTGAGTCCTTTCCCTGCTGCCCTGCTTGCAAAGATTGTGACAGATCCTGACACAACGAACCGACCACAACCATGGACCTAGCAAATGCATTAATGGATGATGAACTGTATGACTTAACCTACACTCTCCTGTGCATCATTGGTTGTTGTTGAACATACCCGTCCAGTGCTGCAGAGACTCACCCGGCCAGCGGCACCGAGGCTCATCTGTCAAGCACTGCAAAGAATCTGCTTCAGAGTGACATAGAAGCCCCATTGGTCGTCCCTGCTGACGCTCTGCACAAATTCGCAAACCGCCCGTCAACTGCCCCCGGCAAAGCTCTGCCCGGAACGCCTAACACCCGTCGGGTGTCCACGCCGACCGTATGCGTGTACTAGTATAAACCCTATTGGCTGTCCCTGTCAGTTGAGGTCCTGCACAGTTGAAATGACGCTCACAGGCGACAGAGGCCAATAAGTTGTGTCAGACGTAATTGACTAATGATTAGACGAGTTTAAGGGAAGATCTGATCTGCAACTCCACACACTGATCTCCTCAAAATGAATTGGATGATCAGACGGTTACGACTGAGTGAACCATATGAAAAATGTCTCAACAGCACGACTCAGAGGCAAAAGTCTGGATAGTAAGAATGGTCTTAACTAGAAGATACAAGGAAGATACAAGGGTAATCAGTTGATGATCAGGCAAACATTCCGGCAGGGACGGGACAAAGGCGAAGTGTGTTGGTACACAGGTAATCAGTTGGAGATCAGGCAAACAATCCAGCAGGGAAAAGGCAAAGGCGCAGTGGGTCAGTATACGGGTAATCAGTTTTTGGTCAGGAAAACAATCTGGTAGGGAGAAGGCAAAGGCTTAGTCAGGAAGAATCGAGCAGGAATCCAAACCAGGAAACACGCTGACTATACACTATATATATAATACACTATTAGAGGTATGTTAATGAGGGAGAGATGAACACAATCAAGGTGAGTGGGGACAATCACAGATGAGGGAAACACAAGGACCGGGAGTCAAGTATTCAATGAACAGGGTGAGATATGACATCGACATTCCTCCCTGCTGACATTCTCCTTCATTAAATTGACAATTTTGAGGTAAAAAAATAAGCTGACAAATATTGGATGGAGGAACTATTACCTGCTTCTATGACATCTGTCAGTCCAAGAGGTATTACACTTTGGCAGAAGGATGCAGCAGCACTTAGTTGGGGATCTTCCATCATTCCTCCAAAGCACTTTTGAAGACTAGATGGCCTGGATCAGTCTGAGGCACATCTGACTGAGGCTTCCAGCCGCTTCAGTTTTGCTTGTAGTTGAAAGTCCACCAGCAGTATCCACCCCATATGTGTGTTTGTGTCAGAATGCAGAATGGTCAAAGCCTTCACCACAGGCTTCATCACAGTGCAGTACTCCTTTAGGAATGCAATTATATGCCAATAATGCATAATACAAATCCATTAGAATAATAATAATACATACCAGCAACTATTAAAAAATAGTCAAATCAATGAATAAAGGGGCCTTAATTGTAACTCACATTTTCAGCTTGACTTTTTCACACATATTCCTTATGAAGTCGTCCCCATTCCCTTGCATGTGTGTGATCCTCTCAATAGCCAGGTATGTTGTATTGTAGAGAGTGAGTGCAAGCTGCACTCACAGCTGAATAATCCACTCAAATAGTATTTTATTTGGCACTGCAGAAATCACTATGAGTCATAATTATAGACAGAACGTTCCATTGGTTAATGGAGCCATGGGGGCAAATAGGATTGATTACGTAAGACTCCCAATGTCCAAAATGTGAAGACTGCAGAGACTGCTTTTATGCACATTCATTCTAAAAGTTGCACGGTTTCATGTAGCTAATGATAGAAAATCTGTCGGATGAGGGGAGAGATTTTATTATTATTATTTTATTCATGTCCTGATGTGTAATTATTCTTGTATTGTGACTAGATGCAGCTGATGACCCTACAGGATCTGATCTGAGGACTACAACATGACTTCAAGTGTTGATGTAAAGATACAGTACATGTGACCCAATGACCGATGTAAGAAGTTGTAATCTGTCTTTCAGACCCAGGGGGGACCAGGAAATGACTTAAAACATGCTAATCTGAAAACTGCTTCATAAAAAGACCAGGGGCGTGTTCCAATATCCATACTTCCCATACTTACTATGCTTAATTTGACTATACAGGGCGTTCCAATTACGATCCGGCGAAAAGAAGGATGATTGTGGCACGATTTACTTTTTGCACTCAATGGCAGCCACGTAGCGGAGGAGGCGGAGCCATGCAGAGCCAGCAGCTCAAAAAAAAAAGGCTGATGGAACGACATAGCCTGCATTAATGGTGTCATTTTGTAGCTTTTATAGATTTTTGCTTGCTATTTTTAGCTTTTTTTAGCTGCTAGGCATTAAGGCTTCACCGTTCAAAGCGGGTTGTTTTTGGCGCTGTGGTGGTCGTGATCGTTATTTCCGGTAAGTGCACCAAATAGTACTTGATTTGGAACAACATTGCTATCTGAAAATCTGTGCACTTAGTGAGTGTGGATACTACGTTTAAGTGTACTCATGGAAGTATGGATATCGGAACACAGCACAGGTGTTTTAATGGTTTATGTTGATCTCCCTGGTAGCAGCAGAGAATCTTGAGGAAGACAGGAATGTGGAGGAAGAAGGAACAAGTATTCCTACATTGCTTGGAAAAAAGCGAGGAAACCAATCACAAGACTTTTCTTAGCAGGTATATGAATTTGGCGACTGTTTATCTTGACGCAGCAATCCTTTACGGTGATCTGATATCAATCTGATATCAATCTGATATCAATCGATTCGACTGGTTCAAAAACAAGGGAGCTCCTCTAAGTCCACTATTTTATGTTGGCTTGCATCCATAAGAGTAGAGTGAGCAAACCAATCTCAAGACTGTGCTCTGGCCCTTTTTTAATCCACCGCTGTTTATCTTAAACTGCCAATGCTTGTGATCCGAACAACAATATAGCTTTTTTTCTGCAAACAAGATCCTTTATTCTCGCCTGGAAATCCAGACCCACATCTAGAAAGCTGTAGGGTCTGAAAGCGAGTAATAACAATGGCCCAACTCGAGGGGAGGCACCAAGCATGCATTTGAAAACATCACTGCATACAATTGGATAACACTACGACAAATCTGAAGAATACATGGGGTGACGTATCCAGACCAGCTGAGCTAACCAATAAATAAGACTCGTCGTATCCGGTTGGTAAAACAACAATGCTTTTGGCCTGTATATATCAGATACACCGATGTGATTGGTTAATGTTGTGGGCCAGGAGAGTCGGGGAGTGAATACATAGCTTGTTCCCAGAGGGACTTGCTGAGCAAATTCAAATTGTGCTCTTGCGAGAATTCTGGATTTCCATGGTACATTTATTCAATTATTTCTACAAACTGAACAGGTTCTGAAATCTGGGAACTTCGTTCAGTCCGCAAATTTTATGGTGGCTGGCATCCACAAATGTTGCCTTACCGCCATCTGCTGGACTGTCCCTAGGCCCATATTCCGGCATTGCTCGGCCATGTGTGAACTGGAGCAAGAATTAAATGATCCTGAAAGTAGCTGCATGTGTAAATAGTGTAAATCACTAACGGTGCCTGTTTTGGTTTTGGGCACCTAAGATGTGTCACACATGTATTTCAACGTCATTCTCGTCACCTTCTCCTTGCAAGGTTTGGCTGAGAATCATTCTTAAGAAGAAACCCCTGAAGTTCTTCAGATAAGCAGTCCACTGATGAAGCTTACATGGGCTAGAAGCAGTACCCATTGTCTTAAAATGAACATCCCAATTTATTTCTTGGCAACATTTCAGAATGACCAAAGCACAGCACCCCATCCCAGCTGCAGTTCTTGCTGGACCATGGATGAAATAACCCCCCCCCCTCTCCACTTCACTTGCCACTACAAGTGGAGTCACGTATGCTGGCTCCACGTTTTGTTGGGCCATATGTCATTGATCATCATAAATCCTGTGGCGGTGAAGCTGCCTCCCTCTTTGAATGTGCATCCTGTGTTCCACGCAGTACCCATTGTCTTAAAATGAACATCCCAAAATGAACATCCCATGAACATCCCAACACCCCCCCACTTGTAGTGGGGGGGTGTAGGGAGTGAACCAAGGAAGGTGGCGATGGAGGATGGAATAGATAGTCCACGTTAAATGTCTACTACACACACTTATATAATTTTTCTGTTGGCAAATGAAAAGGGCCTTTAGTTTAAAAGGCTGCTGACACAAGACGTTCCACTGTTTCAAGGTTTCTTCCTTTTGTTTTCTGCTGCAGGAGTTTTTTCTTCCTTAGTAGTGGATTTCAGGTTCAACGTTTATAGCTTGAGTTTAATGGTTGGGTATCTTCTTGTTTCACGACTTGCTTCAACTCCTCACATGGCTTTCCCAAAGTGTTTGTGTGCAAACTCTTTCTAAAATGTGTGCTACCAATTTTATTTTATAATATTAAATTCAATACATATTCCACCCAATTGTTATTTTTGCTGCGGTTAGTGTAATGTTTTGGGCTGACTTCGACACTTTATAGCCCTACCGTCAAATAAAAATACCATAATAAATTGTAAATATATTTATACAGTAAAGCCATCCTGCATATTGCTATAGTATTACATTATATTCACAAAATCCAGAAATTCTTATTATATCATACACAACATCTATATTGACGCTACAATGGATAAAGGCTTTTTGTGGCACATGTCGTCAGCTTGATAGTGACATTTGCAGTTCTTTTAAAATCATGGAATAAACTATGAATTGCACCATTAATGTATTGTTACGGTATTGTTGCATAATGTCATGTTTTAATGGAACCACCAGCAGATTGCTATGCAACCTAGTTTGAATTCTCTTTTATTTCCCAGCTAGACTAGGCGAACAGTGTAACTACAGTCTCACTGCAGGAACTCCACGCAGCATACCGTACTCAATTGCATACTAAATCCACACACCTCCTGTGCATCCGTGATAAAACAAACTAAACATTGAGTGTTGTGTAAAACAGGATTGTTCTGTATTATTTTGTGTATCAATCAACAGCTCTTTGCTTTGTATGTTCTTGGTTCCATTACAAACAACCAAGTAAACACATTACAATGGTGATAAACTTATATTTGTTATAGATGATTTGCTTTTTTGTTTTTCCATTTTGTATTATTTATGACATTTATAAATGTGCAATGAAAATGAATAATTTTCCTGGACAACCTTGGTTTGTTTCACATTAAGCGCTGTGTCAAATCCTAATAAATAAGCAATGCATTCTGGGATGGCAGGGAGAAGCTAATACACAGGACAATTTGTTAGTTAAGTTTTAACTGGAGAGAAAGCGACAATAGTAGCTTTTAAGCCACTGAAATTAAACAAAACAAAAGATAACAAAAAGAGAATACATAAGACTAAACATATACTGCCCCTAGCTATTATTCAGAAAATATATTCTCAAAATCCAATGAATTGGATACACAACCCCAAATCAGATGGGGCTAGTTGCATAATCAATAAATATAGACACATTTATGGAAATAATATTAAACATCTCATTTAAAAATACAATTATTTAAATTTGGAACATTATGAAAGAAAAGATTAGGATGGCAATTATATACAATGAAAAATAAATGAAGTAAAATTGAATATTAATCAAAATGGCCTCAGAATACGAAGCCAGAGTGCCTGTTACCATATCTCTCCCTTGGTCCTCTCTCTCTCTTCTCCGCCACCTCCCTTTCCCTCCCAATCCTCATGTCTCCCCTCTTCTTCCCCACCCAGCCATCTATCCCTGATACCCCAAATCCACAGCCCAACTCCAGGCAGGCCTTTGATGGTGGGAATTATCACCCACCCTGCCCCTCTGTGTGGCTCTCTCGGGGTCTTATTAGCAAACATACGGTTCTCATGTTTTATTGCCTGATGAAAAAAAAACCCTGTGCTGTTATCTCTCATCATGGGGCTGACCCTTCTCAAATGGTCCTTTGTAACCCCTTGATTGATACGACCCTGGAACAGGCAGAGGACTGAACATACCATCATTGGGTGCCCCACATCTCCCAGGGGTTCACATATATAAATGGGGAATTCCACGTGGGAAAGGTTATAATGCTGCACTACATGTAGCATAAGTGTCCTACTGCATATGAAACGCATTGCTAACTAACTCACTCACTCTTAATCCTTTGCATGCATGTGTTTTCATTGTTTACCAAATTAATATACATACTGTCAAATATAGCATATATATATATATATACACCACACATATATACATCATATATTTGTTTGTTTATATTGGTCTTGGTTCCTCGTCTTTGCTGGGGTTCTTTTCACATGGGGAATGTTCTACAACTCAACATGGCACACATACAAATTGTGCAGGTCACCCGTCGGGCGAACCAGTGCAGGACTCTGACGCACATGCGTTCGCACGACTGCACTCTTTCCTGTGCACATGTTCTGCTGTACGTTTGCTAAATGTGACTGCTATGTGGTTCTGTCTGATGGTCCCTGTTCTGTCTCCAGGGGCTGCTGCTGCTGCTATGGGTAGTGGTGGTGGGGGCAGTCATTTCTCTAGAGTAAAGTAGCGCCAAGCATTCAGCGTTTGTGTCTGTGTTGTCTGTCGTGGTTCGCTCTCTTCTACAAAGCTCCCAGAAGACTGAGTCGAAGCACACTCTCCTTCCCCGTGCTCTGAAGATATCCAGCACAGGTGTGTTGTATGCATCTCAATGGAACAGCAAAATAACATAGTTAAGTGTTGTTTCATTCTTCATTGGATGACTGTCATATTTCATGAGTTTTGTTTGTTGCAGTTTGTTTGGTATTTTGTGGAGTTTAGTTACATGGTATGATATATATATATTTATTATGGTATAGCTTTAATAATGGACTGAGCTAAAAAAAAAGGGTTTTCTATTCATTCTTTATAGTTTCCGGATGTGTCTAATTATTTCTTAACATGTTCGAGTCAAATTACACAGCTAGAAATTAAATTCTGTAGCAATGTCTGTTGACTTGGCTAGAGTTTACACACATTGGATTGTATAGACGTGTATATATATATACACACATACATAAAAAGGCAATTAACTGCTCCTGTTAATGCCCACCAAGGTCTCCGCTACATTAAACATGGAAAGTACTGCCATTATGTCAGATCCGTGGGTAGGTGTATTTTACCTAACCTGGCTCTCCAGATGAATTTCGTTCCACCTAGCTCCACTCATCCATCTCGGATCCCTGGGCGGGATTTGGGGACCAGATCCAAGAGCCAATCAGGACCGCTGGGCGGGATTTTTATAGATATGACGTACCGGAGAAGCGACTGTTTTGATTCAGACAACAATGGCGGCTCGCATCGAAGAAGCAAGCGTCAACATTGATGCTGCCATTTCATCCGTGTTGTCCAATCTAGCAAATATTCTTCTGTTATCTACCATCTGTTACGTTTGTGTTTAAACTGGACCCAGGTGCAGACCCGAAGGCAGGATGGATGGTTTCACAGAGTTTATTTGCACAAAGAGAAAACTGGTGAAGAGGGGCGGTAAAGGCTTGAACAGGCAGGTGGATGATGAACCGACTGGAGCTAGGCAGCGCAGGTAGCTGGATAGCACATGAAGGTCTCTACAGGATAAGAGGAAGACAGGTGTAATTTGCAGGCAAAAAGGCAACAGGAGAATATCAGGAATCACTAATAGATAATCACTATGAGGCCTAGAGAGTTACCACTGAGTTGGCAGAACAATCTGGCGACGAGTGGATGGAAAGCCAGGTGCCGGAGGGCACAGAGTGCTGGAGGAGACTGGCTTGAGCAGGGAGACGTGGAACACAGGATGCACATTCAAAGAGGGAGGCAGCTTCACCGCCACAGGATTTATGATGCTATCAATGACATATGGCCCAACAAAACGTGGAGACAGCATACGTGACTCCACTTGTAGTGGCAAATCTCGAGAGGAGAGCCACACTTCTTGCCCAGGAGTGTAAGCAGGGGCAAGGACACGGTGGCGGTCCGTCAGGCGTTGGTTCCTTGCTGCCATCCGTAGCAGAGCCACTCGGGCCTCCACCCAGACTTGACGGCAACGACGAAGTCCACCGCGATTTGGGACCAAGGGCGACTAGGAACAGGCAGGGGACGCAGTAGGCCAGCTGGTGATTGGTGGGACGATTTGTTGCGGGCACAGACTGAACAGGCCGCGATGCGAGTGTCCTTGGCCATGGTGGGCTACCAAAACTTCCGCCGCAGGAACTCCAGAGTCCGCTTGAAACCTGGGTGACAAGTGATCTTAGACGCAAGTGAGACCACTGGAGGACCTGGGACGTGGCAGAGTCGGGCACAAAAAGACGGTTAGGTGGGCCGTTACCCGGATCGGGCTGAGTGTGCTGAGCTTGCTTCACCAGAGCTTCGACCCGCCAGCTGACGGCAGCTACTATACAGGAAGCGGGGAGGATGTTCTCGGGCTCGTCCTTGAAAGTCTCACGGTCAGACTGGCGGGACAGGGCATCCGGCTTGGCGTTGCGGGACCCAGGGTGGTAGGTGAGGGCGTAATCGAATCGATCCAGAAACATGGCCCACCATGCGAGAATTTAGCCTTTTTGCAGAGTGAAGATAAGCCAAGTTTTTATGATCTGTCCAGACAATGAAAGGCAGAGCCACCACCCCCGCCAGCAGCAGCTCCCGGTTGCCGATGTCATAATTTTTCTCTGCAGGTGTAAGGCGTCTAGAAAGAAAAGCACAGGGATGAAGTTTGTGATCCTCTGGGGACCGTTGAGAAAGCACAGCCCCCACTCCAGTGTCCGAGGCATCTTCCTCCACCACGAACTGAAGAGATGGATCCGGGTGAAAGAGAATGGGGCTGAGGTGAACAGTTACAGTGATGAAAACAGCGTCCGCGTCAGCGGTCCACACAAACGGGATCTTGATGGAGGTGAGCTGGGTAAGGGGAGCTGCCACTTTACTAAAATTCCTGATGAACCTGCAATAGAAATTGGCAAACCCCAAGAAACGTAAGTGCTTGCGGGAGACAGGTGCAGGCCACTCGACCACAGCCTGAATTTTGACCGGGTTCGCCTTAACCTGCCGTTGCTCGATAATGAAACCTGACTTCCGGTTTAGCGACTAATGGAGTAAGACGTGCCTGCGGGAGCTCCTGTGAAACTCTTTTATATGATCATATAGGGCCTTTTGTGTACTCTCTGTTTCTACATTTTGACTCCGCAAGCTCGTTGTGACTGTATTCCAGCCCGTTATGCCTCCAAAGAAAAATACGAACATCCCGGCGGCTACGCAAGCGTGGCCTACCCCCCAGGCTGCAGCCTCCCCGGGGAGTAGTGGGGCCACCCCGCTGCAGAGTGCGCCTGCTAAGCCCCCCACTCCAGAGAAAACTGCCACCGTCTCGAGCCTGGCCTCTCCGGACTTTAAGGCTGAACTCCTCGCCGCTCTTCGAAATGAGGTGGTAGGTATGCGCTAAAGGTAACTGTGACGGACATGGAGGGCTCGCTGTCGACATGCACTGACGATGTGGTTTCACTTCAAAGTAAAGTGGACAAACTTTTGGCCCAACTTGTTACTCTCGACAGCAGATGTGAAGATCTGGAGGCGAGATCATAGTTATTAAAACACAAGTTTGAGTGTAGGTGCTATTACAGTTATGTTGTTATTATTATTATCAGCATTATTATTATGCTTATTTGATTGCTATTATTATTATTTTTTTTCATAAAGCTGAAACGGTTCTTGATCTACTGCATGATCTACGAAACAGCTTTGAGTAATATACCATTACTGTTGACATGTTTAGTTAATTTTGACATAAATGGCACCATAACTCCTGCTGTTTTAATAAGCAGTCACTATGCTTATGTACTTAGGTGCAGATTTCTTAGATGGTTCTGAGACTTGTGTTGTTTAATATTTAGGCCCTGTCTTTTGCTACATATTTTTTATCTTCCCAAAGTTTCCTGGAGCTCCAGCCAAGTTGGAGCGAGGTGAAGATGTCTGTTCGGTCCAAAGCTTGGAGTATATTTGTTCTGTTTATGACTCCTTGTGGAGTTAGCACTGGTATCCTATCGTTTGGGGATGGGATAGTGGTAGGTGCTGTGGGGGGAGGGTGTGGGTTCTGGGGTGAGTTTGATAAGTTAGCTCTGTGTGTGTGTGTTTTTTGTTTTGTTTTGTTTTTTGTTTTTATTTTTTTCTTTCCCTTTTCCTCCCTTTCTCTCTCCTCCCCCCTTGCCCCTGAAGTGTGGAGTAGGGAACCTGGTTGC
>JAOPUD010000035.1:18068332-18078446 GCA_027122715.1 Trisopterus minutus
TGTGTGTGTGTGTGTGTGTGTGTGTGTGTGTGTGTGTGTGTGTGTGTGTGTGTGTGTGTGTGTGTGTGTGAGAGGGGTTGTGTGTGTTGTTTGTGCCTATACGTGATATCGTTAGTTAGAGATGGAGCTTATACCCATGTTAACCAAATTATAATATTCTGTGATTTTCAAGTAATTCAGTTTCACACTGACACACACTCACACTCACACACACAAACACACATGTGAACATATTCTCGCTCCTTCAATTTCAACATACAAATAATTAAACATCACAAACATAGTAGAAATCCTACCCATTATACAGTATGTAAAAAAAAATACTTTGGCCAAATTGGGTGAAGGAGATAGAGATTTGCCTGGCGTTATAAAGAACCATTAGATGCAATACTGACAAGAAAAGCTTTCAAAGGGATTTTGCACCAAACATTGCTACTTTCTACTACTTTAAAACACAAATGACTTGGAGAGAATACAATAGGGGTAATCCCTCAAAACAGACACAATCAGAATGAGATCTGCCCCAGCCGAGGAGACAACGACCACCCCCAGTAATGACCAGCGGGGGTCTCTCTATTACTCTCCTCCATGTCCTCTTCCAGAGCCTTCTTTGTCTCTTCTGTTTCTATTAAAACACAGTTTGAAGAGGAGAGTCTAGGTCTCTAAGAATGCTTGTACAATATACTATACTTCTGAACTCTGGCTCTACAAAATAAACTGCAGTTTATTTGTAATTCTTTTCACTAGTTGGCCCGTTTGAAAACAAGTGCTCCATAGCCCTCATATCCATCACCATGAACTGCTTGGAGCGGCTAGTCAAAACCCACATCACCTCTTTACCCTCTGACACCATGACCGACATCACCCCTTCACTGCCTGACACCCTTGACCCGCAAACAGATCTACAGATGAAGCCATCGCTCTCCAACTGCCCTCCCTCACCAGGACCAGAGGAACACATGTGAGAATGTTGTTCATTAACTATAGCTCAGCACTCTACACGATTGTAACCTCTGAGCTCATCATTAAGCTCAAGGACCTAGGACTCAACACAGACCTTTTGTAGCCGGATGCCGGACTCCCTGGCAGGCATACCGCAGGCTATGCAACTCTTCCTCAATGAATCACAGCACTGGCACTCCCCAGGGCTGCGTTCTCAGCCCCCTCATTTACTCCCTGTTCCTGACTGTATGGCCATTCATAGCTCCAACACCATCATCACAATTGCTGACACCACAGTCATCGGCCTGATCCCCAGCAACGATGAGATGGCCTACAGAGAGGAGGTGAGAGCCCAGACATCATGATACCATGACAACAACTTCCATCTCAATGAAAACAAAAACAACAGAGCTTATCCTGGACCTCAGTAGGGGAGAAAATGTCCTGATTCAAATCAATGAGGTGGCAGTTGAGAGAGAGAACAGCTTCAGGAACCTTAGGATAAAGTAGGACTCATCCTGGTCCCATCACACTGGCTTTGGCAGGGCTCGAGACATTGGGCCTTCTTCCTCCACAGGCTGAAGAGGTATGGCATAGAATCCAGGATACTTTGCAACTTCTATCGATGCACTATCGAGAGTATCCTTAATGGCTGCATCGCAGTCTGGTATGTCTATTGCACCACCCTTGTCCAAAAAGCTCTGCAGAAGATGATGAAAAACTGCACAGCAAATGACCAGGACTGGGCTGCCATCCATGCAGCAACTATACACTCAGAGGTGTAGCAGGAAGGCCCAGAGTTTACTCTGGGATAAAACCAATGTAGCCACAAAGCATTTACGTCTCCCAAACGTTGTCAACACACTCGAAACACCAGGTTCAGGCATAGCCTTGTCCAACAACAATAGGACTCCAGAACTCTCGCATCCTCCCACCAGACTCCTACACACATCCCCCCGATACCCACTCCACTCATATATTGACACACATTGTATTCTATTCAAAACACATATTCTAACACACACACAGCACACTAGTATTTCTACTTACTACTTACTTTACTCCATCACTTTATGGTCTACTGGACTAAATTAATATCGTAATAATTTCATGAATGATTTATGTTTTTGTTGCACATTTGACAAATTAAGAACTTGAGCTAGAGCTTGAAACTTAAAAATGAGGTAGAGTGAATAGTTCCACTATTGGTCATAGTGCCAGTTAACATGAATATTTAAATCCTGGTTATTTGGGCTTTTATTTTAATTGTAGTTCTGTGGCTCATTTCCTTGTTGCTAGACATCAGTTCTTGCAATTTCTCTCATATTTCCTTACCTTTCCATAAGCTATAACACTATCGCCATCCCTCTGTAGACATTCAGTATGTCTGATATCTGCTGTATACAGTAATTACCTGACACAATGGAAAAGGAAAGTTGCAATGAAACTAAACAGAATCAGGACACATTTTGAAAATAGGTGAAAAAAAAACACCACACTAGAAGCTTATTGGTACGGTACGGTACGGAGCCGCCGAAGTGACATGAAGGGGGAAAAAATAACATCTACTAGCCACAAACACTGACTATAGTTTTACGAGATCTTGACTTTGTTTTGCGAGAGCTTGACTTTGTTTTGCGAGATCTTGAGTTTGTTTTGCCAGACCCCGCCAGACCCTGGCCGCAATGTGCGTGTGGATCTGCCGAGGCTAGTGTCCACAGACCCGCTACAGTGGGGCACACCGTGGCGCACACCGTGTCCCCCTCGGGTCCGCGGACCCCAGCCCCGCCAGACCCACATGCTCCCGAGGGGCACACGGACCAGCGGGTCGCCGTGCAGAGTGCAATGTGCATGTAGCTCTGGCGAGGCTGGAGTCCGCGGACCCGCTCCCGATGGGGACACGGACCAGTGTTTCTCCGTTTGTGTCACTCCTTTCCTGAGGCTAGAGTTAGGCTGCGGTGTGTGTGTGTGTGTGTGTGTGTGTGTGTGTGTGTGTGTGTGTGTGTGTGTGTGTGTGTTGGTCCGGTGGGGCTGGAGTCCGCAGACCCGCTCCCGAGGGGGAAACGAACCAGCGGTTCGCCGTGCAGAGTGCAATGTGCGTGTGGGTGTGGCGGGGCTGGGGATCAAGATCTCGCAAATCAAAGTCGAGATCTCGCAAAACAAACCCGAGATCTCGCAAAACTATAGTCAGTGTTTGTCGCCAGTACATGTTTTTCATTTTTCATTTTCCCTTCATGTCACTTCGGCGGCCTCGTACATTGGTGTGCCAATCAATCATACACACTTTATTTGTTGTAGCTAGTGTTCAACAAAGAAGAAAAAAACAAGCATAAATACAAAGTATTTCGAAAAACTACCAGAAAAGGAAACATTTACAAGGGCCTGTCACATGCTTCATCTGGAATACATGAAGCCAAAAAACACATGATAATTGCTGCAATAAATTCTGAAGAGCATTCTGAAGTGAAGTGCCAGGCCTGGGGTTAGGCTGTCACACTTAAGGTTTTGTTTATCATTTTCAGGCCGGAGAGAGGCCAGTTTGGTAAGAAGGTTGGTAACCATTGGCCTTATTGAGCACTCAACAGCTCACTAAAAGGTTTTTACATCGCCAGTTCCTCTATGCCAAAGTCTCTTTGTTTTCAAAGAAGCTGGTTCCTGCCCTGTACGTTTGCCTTCATCAGAAATATTCTTATATGACTATGCAGACCCACAAACATCAAGTTGTTATCAGGAAAAAAATATTAAAGACTTTATTTGGAAAAGGTAATGACGACGGTTTGTCTTCTGACCAGGGTCTTCCCAATTGATGCACACACAGAAATAGGCGAGGAGAAAAGTCTCTCTCATATTTTCACAGGTATTTTCCAAAACAAAACCTCAGACTGGATCAACACACTGGAGCACAGGTTTAGTTTTGTCTTGTGCCTCGTCCTCGCGTCATGTCTGACTCTTCTGAAGGATTAATGGAGCCAACAGGAGCTTCCACCGGATCAATTCTCAATCTGATTAGTTTTTCTAATTTAAATGATTTGAGTTCATCGTTCAGTAAAGTCAACTTAACTACTGTATGATGAAGTTGTTTACACGTCACAATCGTTCTTGTTTATTTGCAAAATCTTAACAAAGATTATATTATTCCAATTCCAATATTCACTCTATTGCAAAATGCTTATATTTGTTTTGACTTTAGGGTAGTTCGTCAACAATCAAATTATTTTTCTTGTTTATGTTATGATTTCTTAAATTTTGTCTCTGGGTTGAATAACCTCATCTTAATTTCTGTTATTTTGTGTGGCGTTATGTCAAGTAACTAATTGAATCTAATGTCCAAACACCATTCCATCTGTTTTATTCTAATGTCAACTCATATAACATAATCAAATGAATTTAAATTTTCTAAATGACCATACCGCTAATCGAATCAAATTTATTCTAAAACCTATCCCTGATCTCAGTGCACTTCTCAGGCAGTCGAAGGATTGGCTCACTGTCATTCATTCTCTCCTCTTGCTCTGTCTGCCTTGCTTTTGGCTTCATTGGGCACCTGGCAGAGCTAAGCTGCCTGCTTGGCTTCTATAGTTTCCATATCTTCCAGATATTTCACGACTTGGCTATGTATCACACACAGGCGGGAAATCACTGAAGTACAAACGTGAACAAATAGTTGAGGAAACTCAGCACAAATGCACAAATTAACTTTCCTCCTTTGTTTCACCCCCATACACACAACACACACACACACACACACACACACACACACACACACTCACTCACTCACTCACACACATTCCTGTATTGTCAGTCAATACCATTCTAGAGATTCTGTGTTGTCCACCGCAATAATAAAGAAAGTAAACATTTTTTAAATTGATCAATTATCATTTCAGGTTTGTCGATTGTTTCATCGAGTAGTTGATTGATGACTCAATGCATCATGCATCAACTGTATTCCAGGATAAGACAACGGCATAAGTGCTTTTGGAAAGTTTTTTTACATTCACACTGTTTGTTTTCATTTTCTTCTCTGGCCAAGTAATATGACTTTCGGGCAGACAATTCATTTAGTTTACTACATTTGAACCTGAAAGAGAAATATATAAATGTATTAAAAAACAAAACACACACACACACACACACACGCACGCGCACGCACACACACACACACACACACACACACACACACACCATGTCCTCCATTTACCTCTGCCCTGTGGGAGGCGGGGGGGGGGGGGGGGGGGGGGGGGGGGGTGATGCAAGAGTGGTGTGAGCATGGTGTGAAGGGGTTAGCATGAATACCTGCAGAGTGTAACACCTGAACAGGAGGTTAGCGCTGGAGCCAGCCCAGCGTAGGCTACAGCTCTGTGGCGCTGCCAGCACCAGCTCCTTGATGAGGACTGCTGGGCCAAGGAGCTGGCAGGTGCCAGCAGGTGGTGTGAAAGAGTGTTTGTTTATGTGTGTGTGTGTGTGTCTGTGTGTGTGTGCGAGAGAGAGAGAGAGAGAGAGAGAGAGAGAGAGAGAGAGAGAGAGAAAGAGAGAGAGAGAGAATGTCTGTGTGTGTGTGTGTAGATGTGTGTATGTGTTTGTGTGTGTCTGTGTGTGTGTGAGAGAGAGAGGAGCACGAGAGAGCACGAGAGAGAGAGAGAGTGAGACAGACAGAATGTCTGTGTCTGTGTGTGTAGATGTGTATGTGTGTGTGCGTGTGTGTGTGTGTGTGTGTGTGTGTGTGTGTGTGTGTGTGCTTTCACGTGTGTGAGGTTATGTGTGTTGATACTTGTATGTGTGCGGAACAAGTTATTAGCCATCCAAGCCCTATTTTTATTTTCAATTCTAGTACAACCCTGTCATGAATGTGGTTTCTTTGGAAGAACAGAGTAAGATAAGAGAGTGCATGCACCAGCCAATGGTATGGGTAACCATGGAAATCCAGCATCCCTGTAGAGTAAGATAAACACGTTTATTAAGGATCGGCAGGGGAAATAGGATCTATGGCATGTTATTTGCACTTGTCTCACCATGTGATTTATTTTTGAGAGGACATCACATTTAAATACCCTTAATGCATTACTGAATGTAATTGATGTGGATTGGGTGTTTGTAACTCAGCTGAAAAGGAAGTCAAAACAGTTCCGCTTCCACTCTTCACCTGTCCACCGGATGTCCGAAGACTTGACCCCTTGCTCCACAGATCCTGTCACTCCCATCTGCAATCACTTCATTCCTATCACTTGAGTGTCCTTGTCAATCTGCCTACCTGTACCTCATTCCCTGATCAGTCTCTCCACATATATAGTTCACTTCCTTAGTTCCCATGTCAGTTTGTTATATGTGTCATTTTTATTTTCCCAGCAATAAGTCTCTTTAATGGCACATCTTGGAACTGAGATTTTAGATTTTTCTTTATTAAATCCTTTTTTGTGACATTTCCCCCGAGTTCTGGTCTGAATTTGGGTCTATCCCTTTGGACCCTGCTGCCCTGCTAGCATTGGTTATGACAGAAACACGATGACAAATTTTCCCAAAGGCATCCGAGAGCAAGACAGCCTAACCCAGACATGCTTGTTATCATCATGCAAAGCATGTCAATTTTAGGTTGATCTAGATAAAACTGCAAAATGTCTCAAAGCATGTGTCTTACACATATTTATTGGATCTGTGTTTGTATTTATAATGTATCTTTGTGTCATTCGAGATGTCAACCTGAAGTCACTAGGTGGCTCTCACCCTCCGAGTTTTGAGTTCTGTGTTTTTGGGCCATTGAATTGGAACAGAACTCCTTGTGATTATCATGCGTGGTCCGTTTCCATTCCTCTGTGCCACGCTTTAGAGTCTGCTTTCAAGTTTGTGCTGTTGCTCATTAAAAAAAGAATCCCTTCTCAAAATAACATTACATTTCATGTCAATAGAGCTGAGGCACAAACCAGCCCAGATGGCACGTTCCGAAAAAAAAAGGAGCGCGAGAGGAAGGGAGATGGTTGCATCTGGAGCCAAGGGGCCAGATGGTGAGAGCTGCTGATATGGGACGCCAAGACACTGGAAATACAAACGTGAATAAGGGAGAGGTCACACAGGTTTTTTGGTATTGAAAAAGAGTTGTAGACACCGACCAACCACCATCTCAAACTCGACCAAGTTCGATAGTTTTTGTGTTTATGAGGGCACCTCTCTTTCCCAGAATGTAAAAAACCCAGATAAGCAACACGCTTGTCAACCATCGTAAACAAGACATCAATGTGCTGTACTCTTAACCTCATTCCCAGGGGTGATAATCTCACGACAGATGGATCAGTGTACTGTGAATATGTTAATAGTGGCGAGAGGCAGGGATGTCATTTCTTTTCAAATTGATCTAGAAATGTATTCATCCAAAAACTCACAATTCATCTCCTTGTCATTGTTTCTTATCCTGCTCTTCTTTTTCTGTTTCGGGGGATAACTGATATGCATTGCTCCATGACGTGAGAGATGGTTAATTGTAGGAAGCACCAAAACAAGACTGGATGCTTGCCGATTATACTCAGCATCCTCTTGTTTGCTCTACAGTTCTTCATATGCACGATTATGAACTAAACACTAATGTCAACTGTAAACAACTATAAACTGTACACTATTGTAAATTGTACACCACTGTAAACTGTAGTTGGCTTATTTTTGTATTACTTGTACTCAGTTAGAAGTTAGCAGTTGGAAGATCTCCATTGGTTCTTGTATATATTTATGTTTTTATATATATATATATATACATATATATATATATCCTGTTGACATCATTGCTTAACTGATTAGCATGCAGCAGTAGCTGTAGTAGCACTCATGTTTCACTGATTGGCAGTTTTTGTTTGTTTGATTGACTGATGGTATGTTCATTGATTGATTTATATTCGGCATGGCGTATATTGTACGTTTTTAATTAATTATTTGGCAGTGCCGGCGATGCTGCAGACTCCAATGTAAGTATGTGAGGTGAGAACGTCTCGTAGTCAGAGCCAGAGTACTACAGTTTATCTAAGAGATGAATCAGAGCCTGTCCCATTCTGCCATCAAACTGTACAACTGATTGATGCTTCTGGAACCACTTTTACGGTGATGTCACATTTTGGTTTTACAAGATGACTTTTTCCACACACACCTTCATTACAATGTATACGACATAAAGTGGAGCCATCTTTGACAAATGATGAGGTGTGTTTGATTAAACATAGGGATTTTAAAGTGAGTGAGAGCAAAGAGAGAGAGAGAGGAACAGAAAGAAAGAGGGAGAGAGCCATAAAGAGAGAACTGTTAGAAGACAGAGATAATGAGGGAGGGAGCCAAGATAGAGAGACAGTAAGGAGAAGGGAGAGAGGGCTAAAGGGAAACAATAGAAAGAGTCAGAGATAATGAGAGAGGGATAAAAGAGAAAGAGAGAAAGATGGTAAGATATGGTCCATAATTTGCTTCTAGAATTTTGTCATTTTATCTGTCAGAGAGGAGATGTATACTAGACCATTGTTTAACTATCTAACACTCCATTTTTGTACTTGCCAAATGGTCATAATATATATCCACTGGTGGCAGGTGTTCATTTAAGACCCTGGATGGAGCTAAAAAAAGAAAGACGGAAAAGGAGACAGAGAGAGAGATAGGGTGACAAATATAGATGGATGGAGAGAGAGAGAGAGAGAGAGAGAGAGAGAGAGAGACAGAGGGAGAGGCAGGGCGAGTGAGGGCCAAAAGGGAGGAGGTGTGTGCGATGTGCCCTCACTGACTGAGTGCTATCCGTAGCTTCCTAAAGTCTACACGGTGAAAGCGGCTTCACCGTGATAGCCCGTGTTTCTCCTCTTCTCGACGACCCCAAAAGGTCAACCGCTGACTCAATGGTTTACATGCTGGCATCAGTGTTTCCCGGAGTGCTAGCTGGCCGCAAGCTAATGAATATTTTCCCGTTTAAAAGGCATCTGGCGAGCGCTCTATCACTGCAGGTCAGCGCTTGTGGCAAGGGGTCAGTGGTTCTCCACACACACGTGCACACGGCCGCACACATGCTCGCACACATGCATACACACACGCACACACGCACACACACACACTGTTTTTTTTGTGTCATTATAATTTGTGTATCTACATACTGGATATGTTGTGTGTGTGCTTATTTGTGTTATATTTTTGTTCTGACATGATTAGCTTTTTATTGTTTTGAAATACAATACACTGAAACCTATGTTTTTAACTTTTTTTTAACTTTTCTTCTTGCATTGCACACCTACACATACTGACTAAGACAGCGGACTCGCTGTATTTGTTTCCAGATCCATATTTCAGTTGCTTGCTATAGACATTAAGAGAGAACAAACCATTCCCTGGATGATAGTTAAAAAGTTTCAAGCAAATATGCACTACATCAAGGAACACAAAACTTCTGACTACCAGGTTTAAATGATGGATTATCAAGGTTGAATGAGCCCATTACTGAACTAAAATCTTTCCTTTGGTAGCTAGGCCTATTATACGTAATTCAGGTTATCTTGAGCAATTCACAGAACACAACACTGAACATTAACTATGAAGTGATGACTCTCTGTGTCCCTCTTTCTTTAGTGAGTAAGCCGTCGGTTAGATCGTTTGTTAGCTTAAGGTCACTTTGTTGCCACATGTTTGCCACATCTTTTGCGTTTTCAAGGCTTCTTCTTTAACTTCTGCTACATAAGAGGTTGAAAGGTTACAACCAAGAATTGAGTCTAATATTCTAGCATATGGAATAAATACTGACATATAAATTTGGAGTTGAAAAGCTAAAGCACACCTGACAATGTAGAAGCACATTATTATTCTATTCAATAAATATTTGAAAGGCAAACATTCAGAATAGAAGTATGACTAAGACATGACCTTTTGGCCTATATTGGTGTTTTCCTAATACCAATTGCTTGTATTTTCTCATATATATGGATTAAGTACATTATTTGCAGACCTCTATTGACTGAGGCAAGGCAAGGCAAGTCAACTTTATTCATATGGCACTTTTCATACTCAAGGCAGACTCAAAGTGGACAAATCTTAATGTGTGTGGTGTGCTGTGTTTGGAATATCGCAGGACACCACACACAATACGATCAAAACACAGATTTTTTATCTTCATGTGTGGGGTCTCTCACAGATAAAAAATCGGTTGAGATTTATAAAATCTTTATGTGTG
>JAOPUD010000035.1:18108186-18123599 GCA_027122715.1 Trisopterus minutus
CACACACACACACACACACACACACACACACACACACACACACCCACACACACACACACACACACACACACACACAGACACACACACACACACACACACACACACACACACACACCAAAAAGCACAATTCAACATGACCTGAATGTGTTCTAATGGAAATGCTGCCACACCTCATCTCGGATATTGCCTTCATTTAGAGAAGGGGGCTCTTTCACTGGACGGATATGGCTTCTCCTGTAGGCCTTTGTTCCACCACTCTCATTTTTTACAAGGCCCATATCAGCCCTTTGAATCCCGGGGGGGAACGCCGCCACATTATTTCTGCTCCGTCCCTGTACATGGTGGTGCTGCTGCATTCACATTTAGTCAAAAGAGATAGGAGTGGATTCATATCTGCGTATAACCTCCTGTCTTCTCCATTTGGAGGAGCTGATATTTGCAGTGAGGAGAGAGGCTGTCAATACCTTTTTGGGAGCCTCTTCAACTGCCACTTTGTTCATTCTGCTATTTGTACTTAGTTTTCCCATATCTTCAAAAAGCATAACATTTTATTTTTCAAACATCTTACTGTACCTTCAAGCTTAGAAACTGACACTGATAACATGATATGATCTTTTCATGAAAAACAGTTTTGTACAAAATTAATCCTTACCTACTCTGTCTACTCATGATCAATGGGTCAAGTTGTTTGGTTTAAAACGTGTATGTTTAACACCCTATCATTACCTGCCAAGATTGAGCTTGGAGTAGATGGTATTAACGCAACTAGAGTTAGGTGAAAGTGTATGCTCTCACTGTATTGAAAAATGCTTTGGATTGCAGCCTTCACCAAATTACATGGCCTGCCATTCATGACCAGAGGTCGAGAGCCGACACAATTGTCTCTCAAACCTTGGAGGGATTTTTTTGGTTGTAGCTTTCTGTGGTTTATCTGATAGCTGCAAGTGTGACTCTTGCTTAGCTTAAGGCCATCTGAGCATTTTTCCACCAAAGCTGCGAGCGATTAACTTGTGTGTTTACAAACATAAAAGAAGGTCATGTTGTATTTATCGTTAAAGCTTAGATCTCATAAAACCTCAACAATCAAATTTTGTCCTCTCGCCCATCAGATGTGGGAAGTTGGAGCACAGCAATTTAATCATGAAAAGAGAAGTTTTGAGAGTCATTAACCTTGTAAAATAGGTCAGTTCATAGAAGTTTATAGATTGGCTAGCAAGATTCATAAATCCAACAAATAACTGTAATCCGTCTGTTGCAAAAACATGAAATTCAGTTTTTCAATCAAACCAAATCTCATCTTTGTAAAGATAAATATGATATTGCTGCATCGTGTTATTACATACATGTTACTTTTGAGCCGTGAGTTCAAGATTACAGCGGGTAACCTGCTTTGAAATCCCCCACGCTAAATCCCATTACATCTTAATCCCTTTCTGGTAGCAAATGATCAGACACGAAGAAGACCTGAAAGAGAGAAGAGGATCAGGGAATAGACACAGAAAAGAAGATAAATAAAATACTGACTAAACAGAGGATGAATAACACAGAGAATCCATGGAGGATGAATAAAATAATCAATAACATCCAATCCATTAGACAGACATGAGAATTAGTAATCTCCTCTAACGATGGACTGCTAAACAACTCTCTGCGGTTGTTTGCCTAATCAGTTGGACCCTTGTCCATAAAACAAAAACAATACTTAAAAACACTAATGCAACAATATTTCCTACAGCGTACGTTTCCCAGTGCCGGGACGGGATACGAATAGGCTGAAGGGAGGGTCAGAAAGGAAGGTGATAGAGGATGGAATGGATTTGGTGGATGAAGGTAGAGAGAGGTCAGGATGATGAGGGGCAAGGAGGGGGAAGAGAAGGGGATAACGGTGGTGAGGAGAAGGATGTAGGTATAGAGGGATTAAGAAGGTGAAGGAGGAGAAGGGGATTAAGGGGGCGAAGAAGAAAATGGATTCAGTGGTGTAGGCTGGGTTGTATGTTGGCTGTGTAAAAATCATCAGTCATTTGGTGTATTTTGTAGGAAACATCTATAGAGTTATTTAACTCAACAACTATTGAGTATTTCAAAGATTTTGAGTTATTTATGTTTTCATGAATGAAATGCTAATGTGATTGTATTGCATATGCAACACAGTATACATGAAGGAGAGATTGTTGTTTAGGGTAATCAGAAAGTAACACCTGACTCAGACTCAGAACCCATGTTTATATGGGAGAAATATGCCATCATGTGATTGTGGGGAGAGTGGGACAAATACGTACCATATATATTTAAACAGATCCAGGGGGTCTGTTCTGATGCATTGTTCATCCGTCGCAATTTCCCTATGGCTAATAGTAATATATACCGCTACTACATCTACACATCAACATCTGCAATGTTGTGTTCTCAACATCTCCCTTGTTTAAACATCAATATTATAAGTGTGTTCAATCTATTCGTAGTTATGTACAGTGTAAATCATTTTGTTTTACACTTTCAGTATGTAAATACATTTGTAAAATGGATAGTTCCAGGCTTTGATTCTGTTTAGCTGGGAGACATTGTTAAATACTCTATACTTGACTATAAACACATATCTGTGATCGCATCACAAATCATTTTAAGTATTAATGCACGGCCTATCTCCGCCAGTATGCTAGCCTGTTGCATGGCAACCATTTTGCTGTCTTGAAGAGCTATATTGCTTGGCGGAAGAATGAAATTTTTTTTTCAATAAATGAATCTTATATTACTGTGTGTTCATTTTGTGAAATCTTACCAAGTAGTCTATAGTACCCGTTATAGATACAGTTTTGCTGGGGTCCTTAAACACCCCTAGCTGTTCTAAGATCGCTCTTAACCATGGCCTCGAGTACCTTATTACCTCAATAAACCATGTTTTACAGTATAGTCTGTCATTGTGCTACATTTACCGGTTACCTCTAAAAAAAACATTAAAAAAGGGGAGCAGAGGCGTACCATGGCACATGAATACTTTCCCGAGAAGCTCGCCGGATGTTATTTCTGAGTTCATCCAAATGAACCCCTCTTAATACCTCCTCCCTGGTGCGTAAGCGCACAAAAGCAACACAAAAAAGGGAAAATATCGGAAAAGTTCATCAGGTGCCGTCTCATCAGCTGTTAATGGACTGCTGACATAACAGTCATTACGCCGCCCTTCGATCTTCCCCACGACACTTTCGCGGGGCGCTAATTGCGATCCTGCGCATGTTTGTTTGAGAAACAACGAAGCCTCTCCAGCCACTCAATACATTTGAGTGCGAGGGGCACAAATTGTGATTACTTGATAATAGACACAGTTAAGACTGCCCCATTAACCAGCAGCCATTAGCACAGACAGCGTTTTGGGTGGCTATAAATCACCGCGCCTTTGCTTGGTTGTGGGAGGGGTTTCCGGGCATCCCGCCCCCCCCACCCACACACACCCACCCCACCCAATATACTGCTGCTAGCACCTGCATGGGCGGCCGCTTGAGAGAGAGAAATGGTGTGC
Source organism: Trisopterus minutus (assembly GCA_027122715.1). Classification (NCBI taxonomy): domain Eukaryota; kingdom Metazoa; phylum Chordata; class Actinopteri; order Gadiformes; family Gadidae; genus Trisopterus; species Trisopterus minutus. The sequence goes on from JAOPUD010000035.1 coordinate 18,111,701, forward strand.
GAGGAGGACATTTACAGAGCGTTTGGATGAGTAATCGCTGCATTCAGAGTGGTTGGGGAATGTCAACATTGTCAACAGTGCTGTTTGTGCAACATTGATCACATTATGTTTTTTTGGTTTTTCTACGTAGTGTTTTACATCGGTCCCATCAGTCACTGCTCACGTTGAATGGCTGCACAGTACACACTGCTTGCTAACATGTATCCCCTTCAATCTGCAACTCATAAGGGCACCTGACTTCTGAGGCACACCCATACAGATACACACACATATTTATATTTATATATACAAATCCACACAGAAACAAAGTACATATACACAGCCTTATATATAAATACATATAAACACACATACATTTACTGTAGATAAATGTGTTGAGTTCAGGGTAATACATGCCAGAGAAAAGCAAAACTCCAACTCCAACCACACTAGATGATGAGAAACTCAATTAAGTTTTATTACACATTTTTCCTCCTAGATCGGCGAGGAGGTTCCAGATAAACTGTTGCTCAGATTCTGCCAATCATCCAAGCAGGGAACCAACACCATTGCTTCTAGATTAGACGCATACGCTGCCAAGTAAAAAATTGGCACATGGCTGTCCTTCTGCTTGCCACACACTGTTTGTTTAACTACAGTGCCCACAGTTCCGTGACACGTTGACAACAATGTCAGACTGTCGTGGCCCCTGTATAATTCCATCTGTCAAGTCGCAGCATGGATCCCTGTCTACATATGACGATGGTAGAAGCAGCATTGTTTCCTTATGAATAAGAAGGATGTTAAAACAAGCAAAACCAGCGTTCTTTCAACGGGCCATGGTTGATTACGATACCATTATACTGTCACACTTAAAACACTTAAAACACAATAATTAAAACACTTTTGTTGTTTTAATTATTGTGATGCATACAGAGGTTTAATCCTGAACAATTTAGAAATGAATTGTTACAATTAATGGCTTTTTTAAAATGAACATTATCCATTAAATGTATTTTTTCTACAATTAATCAAGATGACCATTCAGGTCCCATTGAGTCATCCCTTCAGTATCACCAGTATTCTTACCCAATGCCTGCTCTTTAATTAACAGCACAATGCAGATGTATCTATTTTACACATATGACACTGCTTTAACCATTATCGCACATTCTCTTCATATTGTCAATGACACGCGAGGAAACAGTGGTTTTAATGAGGGTGCAGTGGGTGGGTGAGTGTTCAGGGCCGACTTCATATGTTTACTCATTAAGATGTGTTGACCTTAACATGCTCCAAGATAACAAACGAAAAAACCCAAGCCCCGTCCACTTTATCATTCCTGTATTCTTGAGATGGGGAAAATCTGCCTGTATACAACATCAAACAAGGGAATGTAAACACACACATGCACACAGACGCACACACACACACACACACACACGCACACACACACAGATACACCTGCTCTTGGCGTGCTGCCAGCGATGGGTAGATAAGTTTAGCTCTTTAATCTGAGCTGCACCTTGGCAAAGATGATGAATGGAAGTCCCATGGAGCGGATGGCCCTCTCACAGGTGATTTAAAGCTATAATAATCCTTTACAATATTGCTCTGTGGTGCCTTGGCCATTAAAATTCCAGCGCTGTAAGAGTGGAGAAGAAACACAAACAGTTAATTTAAAACAGACTGCATGGTCCAGGTTGGGGCAAGTCGGCTGTATGCATTTACACACACACACGCACACAGTCTCACACACAGATCGTGTCACGCACACACACACACACACATGCACACGCACACACACACACACACACACACACACACACACACACACACACCAGGGAGGGATGGCTTAGGTGTCCGTTCCCTGGCTGCCGGGCACTGGGGAAGGAATGGAAACAGGTATGGTTGATCTTCCCACATGGATCTTGGATAATGAACACGATTCACATCCAGCCATTAGGCAGCAGCAAGTCAGTGTGTATGTGTGGGGTGTGCTGCAGTGAGGATGGAGGCTAATGTTAGTGAGTTTCAGAGTGTACTTTTTATTAGGTGTGTTGTTTTGCGATTGTTTCATTTGGGAGATCAATTATTAATTTATTGCTGATGATATAAGTTTGCATAGGGAATCTAATGGAGGTTGAGTAAGATAAGAGCTGGCAAGACATGAGTCATTTGAAAGTTAATCTAAATGCCTATTTCAGAAGTAGACCACATTTGCTAAATCATTGCTCTGTGCATTATTGACTATAATAATACTAATTTGACGGATAGAATACCTCTGCCAAGTGGAATCATTTGAAAGTTTATTTGGTTAACAGATGGCCGTAGCTGTCAGTCAATTGATGACTCTTGGCTATTGGAGAGTTTAGATTAAATTCAAAGGCCAGCACAACTTGTGCTGCACTAAGTCTAGACCGAGACAGCTGTCAATTAACTAAAAAGGTTTGCAGAACCCTGCAGTCCAAACTTGGATAAGTGTCTCACCTTTTTGTCTTTTACACTCCCAGCATCTATGTCTTTAGATTTTCAGCATTTCTTTATATTTATTTTGACACTTTCACTTATTGTTATCTTTTTAAACAACCATATATTTCAATTTCTAAAGAAATGATAATTATTTATATGTGGCAACACCATGACAACAACATGACTACCTCTCCTTCTACTTCTGGCTCACGGCCCCAGGAAAAGATCTTGAGTATGTGCAGCATGCAAAATCCAATTCAATTGGATTTTGATATATTATAATAAAAACACTATTACACTTTTTTTTTAAACTATTTCAGTTTGTGTAGGCTTATCAGTGCTTTTTGAACATGTTGAACACATTTTTAAAAATACTGCAATAATACAGAAAACTGTGATAATTATGGTCACAATAACCGTGAGGTTCAATTTTCATACGTTACACCCCTAGCTATTACCTTTCTGGAAGGTCTTGCAGACTCACCTCAAGTCCCATTGTGGACTTGCACACACCAGAGATGCTCACAAGTCCATCAAGTCTCATGTCTTTGGTCACAAGTCACTGTGTTCTGCCTTAGTGAGACTTGAGTCTAAGTCGACTCAAGTACCAATCTCTGGCATGCGTACACACCACACACACATTTATTAAGCCTAAATATGTAATGGCCAAAGGTTTGAATATCTTTGAAAATGCAAGAAAGGTAGTGACAAAATGGAGAGAATACCGATCAAATTTGGTACTCCATATTTTTGAGGACAAGCTACATAAATTATACGTTAATTATATAATTCATTGAGGGTGCTTTAAAAGTAAACTTTTATCTACTAAAGAAATCATCCGGTTCACAAAAATATTTTCTCAATTCCTATTTAGCATTTAAGCCCAGTCAAATCGGCGCAGTCTCAACCCATGCCTGTATTTATGGAAATGGATACATAAATATGAATAGACGACCTTGAGCTAGGATGTCAAAGACACATTCATCCCCTCAGGCATGCCGTCCTGTCCGTGTGCGCAATACAAAAAATAAATGATTATGGAAAGGTAACAATGAGTTCCAGCGGACTGATACAGAGCTAGACAGATGGACAGATGGATAGGAGCATCGCTTAATGACTAGTGAGGGAGTGTATAAGTGCAGAGGCCAACATACATTGTCCTCTGAGACATTGGTGCGATGGAAACTCTATATACTCCTGTCTGCTCAGTACACACATCAAGCAATAGCTATCCAAAGTGATTGACAATGAAGAGTGTTACACGTCATTGAGGAAAGGTTAGGATGTTCGGCCTTTGCCTGATGGTATGCTGCATCCATCAGGGATCAAACCAAGAACTTTAGGTATAGAAGTCAAACCCCATTGCCACTCATAGACAATCCTGTTCATGTTGAGCAATATGGAACCCCCTGTTGTCAACATTGGCTACTGTCTACACATGTACAGAACTTGGTAGAGAAGCATTTTAGAGATGAGGGTGTTGGTGGCCGTGATGCGCTGTGAAGAAGCATTAAGTTGTGGACGCATTAAACGGTGCCCTGAGACCATTTCCAGGTCAAAGGTCAGGACTTGCTTGTGTGAGGTCATTAACTCTAGTATCCACCTGAACTTTTGGTAAAACAAATGTGTATTTCTCTTTACATAACAGACAGACGGCAAGTACCACACTCCCTTCCGTTGTCTGACTCATGCTGTATTTACTTATATCTGAAGCAGAAAACCAGCCAAGAGCAAAGTACCTCAAATCCCTGAAAAGAGTCAAGGCTCCGCAGAGAGTAGGGGGGCGGCAGACGGAGGCTCTGGTGGTTCCTCAGACAAAACAAAGACACTCCGCTGAGCCTCTCGCAGACTGAAAGCCCTGGATGTAATCTAGAGAGATCCACACTGTGGGGAACCGGAGTTTAGCTGACACTCACAACACAAGACTGTATGGAAGAAGATTGGCAGATAGACGGACAGGAAGAGAGGCAGAACGATGTGTGGATAGGCAGACAGACAGGCAAGTGGGCAGTCAGCCCGGGAGGCAAAAGGGTATGCAGTGAGACGTTCAGGCAGAAGAACAGACAGAGTAGCACAGAAAAAAAACTGCCGCGTTTTTTACTTAGTTGATTCGAGCAGCTGTTATTAAATACATCTTTATATCGACAGATAAACACATGGATGCATGGACGGTCTGTCTTCTGTGTGTGCGTGGCCAATCTGAAAACCAAATGTGCAAACTTGCAGCGTAAGCTTGACGCGAGAGCAGGCCCAAACACAATATCAATAACGCCTCCTCTACACCCAGACATAATGGCTCCCGCTGCTGGCCCTGAAGGTGACATTGTTCAAGTAATGGTCACGGCGAGGTGCTGTGGTGAAGCTCCCAATTGATTCGCCTTTATATATTTTATCTCCCCCGCGTTTTTAAAAGGCCGAAGCATTCGACGCGTCTGTACATGCTGACGCCAAGGTCGCACGGCGGAACATAAGGATGATAGAATTTGACGGCGACCCTCTTGCCTTCTCCTCCACGGGCCAGATGCTATGCTTAGAAAAGTAGGTTGCCAAGTGTCTGTTGTAATAAAGACCAGGGGCTGGCTGAGAGAAGATGGCAGGAACACCCCTGGATTCACTGGGTGGTAGCAGGAGAAACACTCTGTCTCTGCTGTTTCCTGTTCAGAGCTCCGCGAACACAGGCAGCAACAACACTACGTGACAACATCGTCGGGAACGTCGGGGCACGAATCAAGGGTACAACTGCACACACACGTGCACCTTAAAAGGAGAACTTTAAAAATGTTCACCCTGGATCCTGTTTTCAAATCATTTTGGGTCCAAGGGATTAATGCAGGGCAACATTTGTTTTAAATTGATCCAGTATTGAGCGATAACACTACAGACGTAATCTGCAGAGCGGGCTGAAATGTAATCCTTTGGGGCAAAAATGACCTGTCAATATACATTAACTTTTGTCGTTACCTTTCGCTTGATAGTGAGTCCAACCAAGTCTGGCTCAAGACGTCTTGCGAGAGTTATGTTGTTGCAGGAACAGAACAGTGGCAATTGTGTGTTAATAGTCAATAGTTAATAGTGTGTTAAAAGCCATTCCCTCAGCTTATAAAGTTACATTTGTACTACTGTAATATACTTATCACCGTCATACTGAATGCACATGATAACAAACTATGGGAAGTCGGACAGATCCTAATCCAAGACATCAGCAATACAACTGATTCCAATTCTATCAGAGCTCACACAGATACATAACAATACACCATCACCAACAGCTTGTCCTGAGAAAAATAAACACTGTAAGTACTTTAGCCCTGTATTCATGGGGTTACCTTGATTTTCTTGTAGAACTAATTATATATTTTATTATCTCAATATTTTGATAACCCTGCTTTTATTAACTTTGACATGGAATGGCTGTCGTTGTTGGATAAAGTGTTGGGGTTAATGTATGAATTGCACAACGTCTTTAAGTGCTACGTGTTTTGATTTTTTTATCTTCAATGAAGCAGATCTGAAGAGTGTAAATGTTGTCCGAGTCAGGGCCCAGAGGGAAGAGCAGATAAAGAAGATGGCTGTTGGTAGATTGTGTATCTTTGCCTATTGGTGAGTCATAAACCAAAGACACTAAGCTAACTGACGACTCATCTCCAGAAGCAGAGGACAACCCTTTTGAGAGGCAACTTCATGTACGTAAAGTACTGATGCAACACTATTCTACTACAGAACAAAAAGCTGTGTTCACAGAGAAAACCTACCCAGATTCTGGGCATGGCTCTGTAGGAACTTTTAGATGCTCATTGAATTTTCAGGATAAGATATATACCATAACAAAGTAATACAGCAATATATTAATATAGTGATACAGTAACACAGCACAATGATACACAGTCAGTCCTTCTGGTCATATATACTTGAAGCTCCATCGATTGGATTTCTGACAAGTTGGAAAGCACAAAATCAATTTGACAGTACAACGCAAATGCATCTTGTGATCAAACAGCAAGGTCACTCCCACCCCCCCCGCTCACCTCCACAACACTTCCAGTGTATCCCAGAACAAAAGTCCCATATCCCCAAATCAAGATCTCTTACTAAAGACACCATTGAACTGTGTTGTCTCACCGACAGACTGCCTGTGGTTAACTCTATCGCTTGTGCAGATTTTCCTGTGTACAACTCACCTGACATTCCCTGGGCACAGGAACGATTGCCTTTTCCCATGAATTAAGAATGAATTGCTACGTTATCACGTTATGTCTTTCCCATCTGGCTATCAGCATGCGTGCTTGGCAACACAGCTCTCTCTTCAATTCATGCAGAAACGACAGAAGGGTCTGGGATTGTAAAACACGCTTAATTTCCATCCATCACTATGGATCGGCATGTCAGACATTGGGGTTAAAGAGCGGGGGTCCCCCCGGACTGTCTGCTACTTAATACATGGGTTTTCCCATCACGTCCAGTCTCTTGTTTGTTCTGCTCTATTCTGTTATGTTCTGGTTTTTTTTTAGATGGTTCTGTTCCATTATGTTCTGTGCGGTTCCTTTCTCTGCTATTGCGTTCTTTTTTTGTTCTATTGTATTATGGTATGTGCATTAATATTGTGTTTTATTATATTGTTATTGTTTACGTTCTGCTTGGTTCTTTTCTATTCTATTATGTTAAGTTTTATTCTGATATATTCTGTAGTGTTCTGTTTCGTTCTGTCCTATTATTTTCTGTCTATTATGTTCTAGTCTGTATGTTTTCTTTTCATACTCTACATAGCAGAAGGTATGGCATAAAGAGAGTATACAATATGTGATGCAATTCAAACTTTTGAGTTTCAGAGGGGAAACTAAATCCCAGAATGCAGACAGCCTTTCCCAGTCCCTTCAGGTCTTCCGCCTGTTAAAGGGAACAGGAGTGGATTCAGCAGAAACAGATGGTTGCTGAATGTTGGTTTTGATTGCTGTTGCAGTATTCACATTGTAAGTTGTTACTGTTCTAGGTGAATATGACCTAGTCGGCAAGCAATGTTTTAGGACAAGACAATGGATGTTTTTATTTTTTTATGTTGATTGTACAGTTGCTGGGTAAACAGCGATAAATTATTTACTTTCACAGACTTTCAACTGCATTGCCTCTTTTTTAAATATAAGTATAAGGCCAGATGTTTATTTTTGCTTTCATTAGACTAAATGAACAGTAGTGAAAGATATTGCAAAGCATGTAGTATAGCCCAGAGGTCTATACTGTTTTCAGACTAGCAGTAGAAGTCAGTGTTACATAAGATCTGCATGTAAAATGCAAAGCCCAAAATAGGATGAATGAAAACCGACGTGTCATGTAACATGCAAAACATCAATATATAACACTAACACTACTTTAAGCAAATGGGATCAGTTCACCTGCTTGCAATTCTATCTCTCATTTTTCTTTCTCTCCTTGCCCCTCTCTCCTTCTCCCTCTCTCCTATCTATTGAGTAAAATTTAATGAAGTACATATTTTTCAAATCAAATGGGATATTTGAGGCACGATTCATGGCTGAAATATTGTGAAATCACACTTCAAAATGTAATTAATTAACCATCTGTAACTTCTTTGTGCAGGTTTCTTTGTTGAATACTGAAGGAATGTTAACTCCCTCCCCCTGATAAACTAACCAGCATGGTGCTTGATCAGCAGCTGAAAATGGAGATGATGACATAATAAGAGCTGATTGTTGCCGTTTTCTATCACCACAGATTGAGAAACACAGCCTGCATAAGCTTAGTTCACACTTTCAAGGTTTCTGCGTGAACGCTGGTTGGACTTTCTCTGGGGCATATTCTCTGAATCAAATGTTTAGCAGGAGGGCTAGCACATTTCCTCATGATGACATCACCCAGTCCAACATTTCAACCAATCGGAATAAAGATGTCAGATATAGATTACTTCATTGATCCCTGGGAAATGTGTTTTTTATAGGGGCTTTGGTCAAGAGAGAAACCTAAAAGTAAGTAGTATAAACACAATAAGCAATATAAACACAACTTCAATCAATCAATAAATAGTGTCTAATCATAGATAAAATAGGCCTCTGACCAACAGCAGAATGTAATAAAATATGCTCCTATTTATATGCTCCTATGACTCTAAAGTACATTTTCAATATCGCAGGCATATTGTACAGGCTTTGTACTAGCTTTTCTATGATATTCATGCAATTTCCAATAAAATCAGATGTGTTAATATAATCTCTGTCCTAAACAGGGGACATGGTTGTGGAAGAGTTTTGTCGATAATATTTTCTCTGAATGTTCTCTGAATTTTCTCAGCGGTTCTCAAAGTGGTTCCTGGCCTGTTCGCCAACAATGTTAGGCTTCATCCAAGGTTTTATTTGACTGAACCCATAAATTCCGTAACACGGAACCAAAATTTTTCCTTTTTTCATTGTTTCACCAAAATCCAAATCCACCTAACAACTACTTCTATCGAATGTCAATTTGGGTTTGGCAACCACATCACAGAATATTTTGCATTTCATAGTTCTGTAGCAGGGGTACGGAGCCCACATTATTATGCTGGGAGAAACTAATGTCACTGGAAGAGATCCTTTTTGAATATCTGTATTCATAGATTCCCCTCTCAAAGGGGGCTTTTAAAATTGCAGCCAGTGTACGAAATGTGAATAAAGATTACAAAGTTGGATGCCACTTATATTTTCTTGCAAAATACAAAAAAAATTTGGCTCATGTTAATTAGAATAGCATTGCTGGATTGAATAGAATCAGCTGTAGGCTTTGGCTAATAATAATTCTAGCTCATGTTATTGTGTTGAAATGGGTTTGCAAATCAGCTAAAGGCCAACCTTTCACTAGAAACGTCTAGAAATATGACACATAATACAAATTAAACACATTTTTCTAGTCATGGGCCATTTTAGATATGGTCAAGGACAGTGGATTCAGAAAAGTTCTTTATTTAAGAACACAATGTGACTTTATTTGACAGATTATGGGACAACCTGACGAGGCTTGTCTTTGATGAGGTTGATGGTATACGTTTGTCTTCCATCCTTACAAGGAAAATTAGAATGATTTATTACAAACACTGTTTTGTAACGAAAGAAAATAGCAGGCAACCTCACAGCATACGGAAAATATTGGTCTAGGAAGCAACATGTGCATCAATGTCAAACTTGTATGTCAAATAAAATGCTGTTAGAATAGATAGCTAATATAAAAGAGTATATATTTCCCCAAAGGGTAACAAACAGGTTGGTTCAGTATTTCCCAACACAAGAAACATTATTCTGATTCCAAGCTACTAAGATACAACAACAAAAAAGAGTAGTGTAGTAATTTATTATCCTAAATGTGTAAGAAGATGATTTCAACACTACTGGGTTTTCTGGCCCAGTTTCCACAAGTGCAGCTCAAACAAAATGATATCCACCAACAACGTGATGTAGATAAACTACAGGAGAAAAGTTACATGTGGAATCTATGATAGTTACAACATAACTACTTACCACTGTGGACTGTCCTGCTGCAGTATCTGTTACAAACGTGTTCCGGGACTTTTGGCGGGGGATCCTTAAAGAAACAGAAGCCAAAACCAAGCCTTTCTGACTAAGGGTGAAATATTTGCTAACATGTGCTACTACAATGTACAGTGTGAGAATACTCATGTGAACTTTTAACATTCAAAAATAAAGCCTTTTGTGGTAGGACCCCACAAATTAAACTATTAACCAGAGGTGCCTAATATTTAAGAGTTTTCCCACACTAATGTACCATGTATTTTTTGTTTGCTGTATTGCTCAGACTGTGAACCCAGGGAGGGTACAGAGACTCCTGCTACGTAATAATAGGACACTGGCGCGGGGTTCACGGGTTGGCAGGAGGGTGGTCTTTTATTTAATGCAAAGGTTAAGACCCGACGTGCTCTCAATAAGGTCTGAGTAAGACCAACATTATTAGAAAGGTTCCGGAAGGAAGGCAGCTGGGTCACTTGGATTTACCAAGGTCACAGCCAATCATAATGAACTCCATCACCGGAGTGTGAAAGCTGAAAGGGCAATCTGTTTGTGTGTGTGTGGGTGTGTCTGTGTTTCAGTGTGTGCACATGTGTGTAAATGTATATATAAATATGAATTTCACTGTGTGTGTGTGTGTGTGTGTGTCTGTATTTCGGTGTAATACATTTATCCTGAATGTCTGTCATCTCAGGCCATCTAATGGTCAGCTCAGACTTAGCAACACATGGCAGTAACACTTCTAATCTAAAGGCAAGGTGCAGCATCATAGCTCCACACCCTCTCTCAAGGCTAAATGGCAATGTACGCGGCCACACACGATGGAAGAAGTGGACAGCATAGAGATTTGAGGGGTGGATATGGTGTTGGTAGTTAGGCTCTTCAGCTACATTAAGTTATGCAGTTAGGGAATAAAGGCATGCAGACCCAGGCACACAGTGGGAACACACAAAACACCAACTATAACTGGTTGACACACACTCACACACGCGCACTCAATTACACACACAAATACCCACTTAAACAAGCTGAAATGCAAGCTCAAACACACTGCAGCACACACATTCATGCATACAAATGTGAAATTTGTTTAAGTGTGGCTGTGTGTGAGTATCTGTTGGACACACACACATAATATCTGTGTGTGTCCATCAGATACCTAAAAAATAAAGTCTAAATGTTTCTTTGTCATTGCGAGTTTTAATAATATTAAAACTCGCAATGACAAAGAAATATTCTGAGACTTTATTTTTTGCTATTCTTCCAACTTGTATGTCTTGCAACAACTGGATGATTAAATCATGAACAACCCTGTGCTGTCTGTTGTATACTGAGATTTACACTTTGTCTCTCTCCCTCACTCTCACGCCTTCTATTACTTTGTCTAGCTTACTCTCTCGTGGTCTCTTCCTCCCTTGTTCATATTCTTACTCTCTCTCTCTCTCTGTCGCTCTCTCTTTCTCCATCTCTCGCTCTCTCTACGCACGTGCAGATATATTTTTGTTTGGTCCCCTGCCAAGAGAATCAGCCATCCCAGCTAATTTCAATCTGTGCCCGGAACAACAGGGTATCAAAGAGCGTCTGGGAACAGAAGATGGTAGTCATGAAGAGATGCTTGGGTAGAAACCACCCCATGCAGGGAATCAAATGCTGTGTTTTTATGCTCACTGGGATGGAGTCTACAGCAGGAAAGGAGGGGTGGAGACCAGAGAGATTAAAGAATACTCCCAGTGTGTTTGTGTGTGGGTGGGGTAGGATATGTGTGTATGTGGGTATGTGTGCGTGTGTGTAAAAGTGATGTAGCTGATATCACATGAATTTCATTGACATGACACCTCAAACAAAGACTATGTTGCTGTAACTCAATGTAATGTCACAACCACACACACACACACACACACACACACACACACACACACACACACACACACACACACACACACACACAC
>JAOPUD010000035.1:18154810-18168932 GCA_027122715.1 Trisopterus minutus
CCCCCCCCCCCCCCCCGGCAGCCCCTGGATGATTGGGTCCTAAGTTCTCCTAAATTGTCCCCAAAAGTCCCCATCTCTTTCCCATGACTTCAGATTAAGTTATTGCAATGCCTTTTATTTCAGATGTATTCCAACAAAGCATTTGATGATGCTGTGTTAATCACTCCCTGTAGGGCTAGGAATCCCAAAAGTATTATTATATATCCTTAAGGCCCTCTTTCATATAAGATATACCCCAGGTGTCCTTGACCCCTAGTTCTTCTAATTACATCACTTCCTGTAGGGCTCGATTTAAGGCATATTATCTACTAATTTAAATAAACCTCAATGCCCTCATTCATTTAAGAGACCAGATCTCTCTATTTCACTCTAAAGTCATTCTGTGCCGCCCTAATACAACCAGGGTTTGTGTCACTTATTATATGAATGTAACCCCCATGTTGATAATTGTAGTAGCCTTTTAGAATGATTTTATTCTGCCTTTTACTTTATTAATTGCATTCATGCTTCAAAAATATTGAAAGAGGAATTACTAAATACTAATGTCATCCATTTTCCTTTGGCATGACAGGCAGAATGATAGGGGTCTGAAACGTTGATATGGGTAATTTTGGATGACGTAAACAATCAATTTATTCTGTCACTTAGGTTTGAGGACAGACTGGTATTAATGTATGTAACCTGTCTATCTAACAAAAAAGGGTTGGGTTTTAGCATGGATGTATGTATGTCTGTTTGTTCTGTCTGTTGTCTGTTTTTTTATCAGTGGTGTGCATAAACATATATCTATACATATATACACGTGTGTGTGTGTGTGTGTGTGTGTGTGTGTGTGTGTGTGTGTGTGTGTGTGTGTGTGTTTGTGCTCTATTTGTAGGAAGTGGAAGGCAGTTTGCTTGTTGTGTAACTACAAAATGTGGTCATGATTTGAAAAGCTTTGATCCATCTGTGTCTTACATAAACAATAATATCCAAACAGCACTTAGGTAGGTAAGTAGCAATTATCAATGCACAGACCATACAAAATGAATCAAAGGCATGTGAAATACATGTTATCCATTAAATGGGCACACACGCCAACACACAAACACACACACACACACACACACACACACACACACACACACACGCACTCACAAACAAACAATACTCACTCAGTTTAGATAAGAACATTAAGTATTTTTTTCTGTATTTACTGAATTGTTCAAATGCAGCACAGCAAAATAAATTGTAAACAAAAAAAAAAAGAAGAAAGTGTTCTTTGCCTGGAACATTCAGGGTCAATCAATGGTGGTAAATATGGACTGTTATGATGAAGGAACTACATTATAAGTGCTTTGTTGGCGCAACCCTAGGTTTGGCAGGCCACTCTGATTTTCCCCCTTGACGCTGTGCTCAAAGTTCAAACTATTTCAACGTTCACCCCGGTTGATGCCGGTCAAAGTGTGTTGTATCAGATTATAGCATGTTCTGTTTACAAAAACGGTTTACATGTTTCCATGGTTTAATGAGTTAAAAGCATTGAACTCCAATCTGTTAGTTGGCTACTTCTGTTACGCCAACCTAACATTCACTTTCTATTAAATCACGCTTTCACAATAAAAGCCTTGAGACGAAGACCTTCTCTTCCTGATCCGTCCGTCCTGCTCTGCCCTCCTCTGTCAAGCTCTCCATCCTCCGCCTCCTACTCCTCCTCTAGCTCCCTGTAATTTACTCTGCATATCTCCATCACGATGTGAAAATAAACCGCAATTAAGCTCAAAAGGCAATTAAAGTGGGGGTAATGGTAAAACAAACGACAGTGAGAGGTTAATTAGAGGAGAATTAGGAGTTAGATTAGAGTCTGATTAGTGTGTAAAGCGTGGCTGGGTATGAAGGGGAGGAAAACTGGGGGAGAAGAGAGAAAGGACGCGAGTGGGGTAGGGCTAACACAGGAACCTAGGGCCAACATAGACCGTAGAAAAAAAGCCTGTTCTGCTTCTAGATGCTCACAACAAATCTCACATATCTCATTTGTCCTGTGCTACTTGTTTTGGATTCTTTATTTATTAATGAATTCAAATAGCGAAGTTGGCATGAGAAACAATCACTGTGTTTTTCTTTTCTTTATTTGCCAGAATCTGCGTCCATTTCCAAAGACTTCTCTAAATTAACCACACACTATTTTCAGACATTGAAACATGCTGTTATGCATCCGTGTAACATCTATTCATAGTTATAACCACAACTTAAAAGGCTTATTTCAATTCATATACAGCTTAGCCCTCCACATGTGACATACTGACAAAACACCCACATAAAAAATTCTACCTCAATGTCATTGTCTATTTCCCTTCCGTTTGGTATGTCTCTCCTCTCCTTTTACATAATGCTTAAGTTAAGAAGCTGTTTTACCCAGACCAACGAGTTTCAGAGCTGGGATAAATTTCCTCATAAACATAAATTTATTTTGAAAATAAATGCCCCCCATTCTTTCAAAATTGAAACCATTTCCCCATTCTCACGTTGACCTGGACGGGTTCAGGTTGAGGACCCAGGGCGCCCCAGCATGCATGGCCCCACGACCCAGTTCACTCAGGTGGAGAGGAGGCTACATGTGTGTGTGTGTGCGTGTGTGTGTGTGTGTGTGTGTGTGTGTGTGTGTATGAGAGTGTCAGTGTGTGTTCATGCATGTGAGGTTTGCTGTGTTTGAGTGTCTTACATGTGTGAGTAAATATGTGATTGTGTGTGCACGTACATTTATGAGCATGTGTCTTTGTGTATGTGTGTGTGTGCGTGTGTGTGTGTGTGTGTGTGTGTGTGTGTGTGTGTGTGTGTGTGTGTGTGTGTTAATAGGCGCATCTGGAAAATGTAATCTGAAATAATAAACTCAATATTGAAAAATAAATGAATACTGTAAGATGAATTTAACGTAATTCATTTCTCAAATTAGTATATAAATAATTGGTTAGGCTTTGACTATAATCAGAACATTATTTATAATTTATGAACTAATGTTAGTTATTTAGTTTCCTTGAGTTTGCGGTGACAATGAGCAGTGACAATTATTAAGCTAATATTGTATGTAACTTTAATGATTTATTAGTACTTATCTATTGATTATTCTAACAGATCACTTGGACTTGAGGCCAAATTCTTTATTTATACACATCTAAAGACTCTTTTGAACACCATTTGTACTAGAATTGTGTCAGATATTGTGACAGTGATGAAGGTAAAATCTGTCTCTGACAGCCATCCAAAAGAGTACCGAAAATCAGTTTGGTATGTAATCGCTTTGTTCACACTTAATCTGAATGCAAATGTATTCAACAATTTATCAGGCTCCGTCCCACTCACAGAGTAATTTCTTTCAATGTGCCAATCCCCCTTGATTTATCATGTTTCTTTTTTGTAGACATTTTATTTTTGTTTTACCAAAGCACATCCATATATGCTAGCCTGAGGAATACAAAGTGAGTGTGTTCTCAGACAAAACACAATTTGCACGTCTAATAAGCCAGTAGAAAATAGAAGGGAACATTTTAGAAGATAAGAAGTGGAATAGTCGCAACACAATATTTGTTTATTTTCCTCAATAAGCAAACAAAAAATCTCCTCAGATGCTTGCTACTTGTGGCATTATGCAGATTACTAATGCAAAATTAACTATGATGAAATACCTTTATTGAAATACTTATATGAAATACCTGAAATACCACATATCATATAAACCAGTTCTGTCTCCTACCGCTGAACTGGAGTTATTTTTAGACATATTCAAATGTGAAAGTTTAAATGTATTCGCTGATGAATTCTAACAACCAGATGTGTTCCCTTATGGGCCGCCGGGGAGGCTGGCCTTCTAAAAGGCATCTAATGCATTTGAGCTGACAGACTTTGAGCTGTTTAGCATACCCAATATGTGGACAACAAGCTATGTAACACAATACAGGAAAGGAAAAATGAAAAAATCAAAAGAGCATACTATGACCCTTTAAAGAAGAAATCCTACAGATATCAGAGCAACATAAGTGAACATGACTATATGATTGGTTGGTTTATTGGATTTTATTAAAATGTGGAAGTCACCTTTTGAACTGATAATTGGATTGAATATACCAAGAGCAAAACAACGAAAATATATACAGCATATTTCCATAATTTATATTATTACCAAACATCGCTATTTTTTTTCTGTTTCTATCCATTTTTTCATAAATTCCTTGTCTTTAAGCGTATACACATGCAAATAGGGACCAGCACAATATAAAAGAGCACCTGACCCCAAACACGGTTCTGCACATGTAGAGGATCCTCACTTTAATCCCTCTGTGTGCTGCAGGCGAGCGTCTCCCCATCTCATCTCCACTCCAGAGGCTGGTTGCACTGCTCCTGGAGAGGACGGTGCAAGGACTCATCTAAATGGAGTCTACACCTGCAGCCTCCCGTGTTTATGGACGTGCTCTCTCATGGATAGCGCCATTTCCAATTCATTAAGACACACTTTGTTGGAGAGGGGCTGGCGAATTAAAGGGGAAGGGGAAGAGAGCTGGGGGGTTTGGCTTTCTCTGGGCTTCTTCTCTCTGTGCCCCTCATGTTGTTTTCCATCTCTTTTTCCTTCACAGCAGTCTCATTGCAACCGTGATTTTGTCCCAGAACCTCCAATATACAGTCAGGGTCCTCTGTGCCTCTCTGTTGTTTGTGTGTGTGTCTGTTTGTGCGTGTCTTTGCGGGTGTGTGCTTGTCTGCATCTGTGTCCTGTCTGCACCGTTTCAGATTGTCTCTGTGTATTTTATTGCATTTTCCATTACTTTGCCTCAGGAATTATCTCCAACTGTGCCTTTATTTTGAAGTGAAAACCAGTGCCCAACTAAAACTCCCCATTACACCACAGACCGACAATTTTGAGCTTCATGCTAAGAAATATGTTTCTGAATAAATAACTAATAATTGAGGCCCTCATTTAGGAAATGTAAATTCAAACCGTCACATCCATTGCACATCCAGTTCCGATGCCTCCAGATTTCTTGTGTTTTCCTGTTCCCTTATGTCTCCTGTGATCTCCTGGCATTCTCCGTCTCTCTTGGTTTGTGTGTATGGGTCTGTGTGTTGTGCGTGGCATTCATTCTCCAGGCTCCCCGATTGCTGTTCATCCCATAATCCTGTTCCTTCACTCACTCATTTCCAGATCGCTGTTTTAACCACAATTGTTAGCTCTGTCTCTGGCTTGTTGAATTGTGTATTCAAGCTTAAGATTACCCCCTTCCGACTCTGAGCCCTGATTTGCTGATTGCTTTTGCCGTTATGTTAGGAGTGTGTTTTACCGATCTAAACGTCACCAATTCGAAACTGCACCCATTAAACATGATCAATATTTACAATACAATAACCCATAGTGTGGGGAACTCCGAGGACAGCCGGGCACGCTGTGTATGGATTGTCACGTGGGAAAGACGATAGCCAATGTGGAGCCCCACTGGGCGCTAATCCCAACAGAAGGCTTGACTGCAAAATCAAAAGTGTGATGGATTTGCAAAATAGAGGAGCTCAGTCCTTCATCTATCGAAAGGTGAGTGGTCCCTCGTGTTTTCTCAATTTGAAAAGTCTTCTAGTGTGTGCCAGGCATAACTCCGGCTCCCTGTACTACAGGATGCCTAGTTACCTATCTGCTTGCCTGCCTGGACATCTCGTCAACCATCGTACTAAGCTCATCTCTGCCCTCCACCATCACCTCTCACCCTCATGGCTTTTCTGCCATCCTCATTCCTCATCACTGAATGTAACAAACCCTATGGTAGCATATTAGAGTTATTGTACTCAACAGTCTAATTCACAGCAAGTTTTCCAATAACTTTTCAAAATAAGCTTTAGAAGATAAGCAGGTTAGATCTGGATTTTATTAACGGTTATCTCTCCAGCTGCACCATCAGAAAGCAAACATACTTAGTGCAATGTTCTCTCTCCAATGTTCTCAATGTCTAAAGCCGATCTGGTCCCACAAAGTTGATCCAGATTGTATGTTGTCTATGCAGCATGTGTTTAAACATAGCAGCAGATAAGAGAGTTGACTAAACGATGCTGATTTGAGATTAATTGGCCGGTAATTAAACCACTGCCCTAATTACTCACACATTTAACTTGCCACTAGCACAGATTAGAGCGTTATGAAAAGATGCACAAGGTCACTGGGTAGATGGCTTTGGGCTAACGCCACGGAACAGACCACAGTTTGAAGACGTTCTTTCTCTGCAAAACACATGCATTTGCATACATGAAATGTTAGATTTTGAGAAACATGCAATCTCATATTTATTGATGTTTCCCTGTATCTCGATCTGTATCTTCTCCTTCCCTCCATAGTTGATTAAACACATTGTAACACACATAGTTGAGATGCTGACAAAGAAAATCTTTGTGGTACGAATTAACTTGTCAAACTGCAATGTTTTACATAGCTTTGCAGAAAACAACCAATAATCTGGTGACAACACCTTGAGAACCACAGACCCATGAACAGCGAAAAAGACCACAGAATGAGAAAGGTTGCAATCTTTTCCAAAGAAACGCCTCAAAGGGAAAAAGACTATCAAGTGTTCATTTTTTCTATTCAAGTGTTGGAATAGGCTCTGTATTTGTATCAGCTTTATTTGAGATTATAGATTGAAATCATTCATATGAATCAATGGCTTCCTCTTAGCTCTGTAAATGTTGACCTCCTATTTTCTTTCTTCTGTTGTGTGGGGAACTTTATGTTCCTTTCAACGACAAGGGTACTCTGTGTTATGTTCTTCATTTTCAGGCAGTGCCAATTAAACTATCGAAGGCGCCAATGTCCACACAACGGATGAATGGCTACCCTTCAGCAATTCCAATGTTGTAGCAACGCATCCTACGTTGTGTCTCATCAACAGGATAAATTTGTCCTTTTAATGCATGCTTGTCATCAAGCATGAAATTCTGATCATTTTCAATTGCTTGAAATGACCAACCATTAGAAAATTTCATTATCATTATCAAATGCTTCACTTCAAACTTTTTAAATATTTTTGATGTATAATATTATATATCAAAATACTTACTTTAATCAATAAATTGTATAATGGAATCCTACACTAAAAAGTATCCATATGTTTCAGACATTAGCCTTTTTTGTATTAACTATCTAATTATCAACTGTTAATATGTAATCCTTACCCATTCTAGGCCACTGGTTAAGCGTTTAAGGAAACTACAGATGAGACTGTACAATAGCATAAGAGGGCTACCTTGGGTTAATCATGTCATGACCACTTATAGAATTCACTTCTTCATGACATAGTTTGGCCCTTCTGAGAGGAATGATATTGGGTGTGTATTGACATCACAATTCATATTTTAGTTCATATTTCTTCCTGGGATGTTTTCTTGTTGCAGGGAAACAATGATCCTAGAGGATGCAATGGATAAGAAGATAAGACAATAGGGTCAAAGGAGAAAGGATGGATAAAATAATAGGGGAAAGTATGCAACGAAAGATAGAGAGCACCGTAAAAACAGCAGACTTAAAGTTATTTCTATCTTTCGATTATGTGGATTTTTAAAATTGCTCATAATTTGTAGACATTTCCGTAAGTGCTTTGTACCAAAATGTGCCACCAATTTTCTCTGTATCATTTCCATGAGGTAAACGATTGCCCTGATTGAAGAGACGCATTCAAGCGACACACGAGCAGCTACTTTACGACTCGTATCTCCGGGTGTGAATGACAGACAGAAGAGGGAGAACAATAGAGAAGACAAGGAGAACATGCCCCTTCCCGGCGCCTTAGAGACAATAAAGCACCTCCGATCCTCCTGTCACACCGCAGCCTCCTCTCACCCCGCTGAAGGGCTGCTCGCTGGAGATGCCTTCATTAGCCCCCTCGTCTGTCTCTATGGCTGTACGTCTGTCCGTCCCACTAGGCGGTCTGCAGCCGGGACAGACTGATAGACAGATACGGAACGACTATCTGAGAGCAATTCAGAGGCAGACTGACTGACAGACCGATAGCTAGAGACAGACTGTCAGACAGATAAAGGCAGAGAGACTGACATAGAGGTAAAGACAGACTGACGGACAGTGAGAGCCAGACAGACTCTGATTTATTGCAATAATTAATGTAGGGTTTTGGATACTCGTTTATAATGAGAGTAAAATTATGGTAACCCTTGAAATAAACACGGAAAAAAGATTGACACAAATATTTGTGTGAGACCATAACAAAAGCATGCAAGGATCTATCTGTTAATGTTGGGGGTTTCACACAGTTGATGTGCAAATGAGGCCTGATTACAGTATTCACTGTGACAGTGTGAATGTGTTGTGACAGGCTACAGGGCTATGGCGTGGAGCGAAGTCATCGCACACTGCTGGCTGTGTGAATTTATTGCTCCTTTAGGCTCACATAATACACTCCATCATCCGGTGCATTAGCAAACAAAATGCATCCATCATGAATTATATCAATGTATCCTTTCACACAGAATACCAAAAAGCCTGTTGAATTAATAGTGTGGAATTTGCTTTTGTTAAACCCATCTCAATTGGTTCGAATTTAACCAATTTAGATGGCTGTTCCTATCAATGTTCTGGCTGTTATCAATCTTGAAATAGCAGGAAACAAACCTATGACTAGAATTAAGACAGCGTCTACAACACACAGAAACACACAACTTGTTATTTTCATGTTGGTTTATTTGTACATTTCAGAGTCATTTTCAGATATATTTTTCCTCTAAATTAGTTCATAGTACACATGACAGAGAATATACAATGCCCGGCACTTTTTTCCACCCGCTTCATCCTCTCGTCTCCTCCTTTTAAAGGTTAACTAGTCAGCAGTTGTCAATTACACTCTGTCTCACTGTCACAATTCAACAAACTACCAGGTAGCCACTCCAACGTGACCAAAGCCTAGTTTCCAAACAGGCCTCGCTATGATGACCACCATGAAATTATGCAGTAGGATGGACACTTCTGATGCTTGCTTATAATACTTGTTAACCACCAGTCGCATCATTTTAAACCAGAATGTGACACCAAGGATGGACACACAAAATAACCCTGCCTGGATGAAATACCAAATGTCCACAAAAATATGTTGATTCCCCAAAATCACATTAACCACATTCAACAAACCAAAGCAATTCTCTTCAAACATTTTGTAGTCTGCTCATGGAGATTGTAATTTGTAATAGACTGAGTTTAATTTCGTATGAAGAATGCAATTGTGCAACATTGGACCCCAGATGGCACTCATACAGTATAGAACATTTAAAAATCATTCCCTGGGATAATTATGCCATCTATGTTACCATCGATTATCGAAAAACAGTAAATAAACATTGTGTTTTGATTGCTAAATGATCTCAATGGGAGTTTTACAATAGTTACACAGTTTATTTAGAGATTTAGAGTGTGGGTCTGACTGTGTTCATGCACGTTTAGGTCACGGGTGATTTTTCAACCAATGTTGAACAACAAGTGAATATTTTGTTCATACATTGTGGAAATGAAATGGAAACAAACATTCAAACAATGTATTTATGAGGCAGAAAACTTGAATGTGTAATTGGTGTAATTATCGTTTAAATCCATATATAATTACAAGTATGTATGCCAATTTGGTTTGACAAAGTTAAAAATAAATAGATTAATAGAATAAATATTTGTAGTAAAACACTGCACAGAGGTTCCAAGTTTAAAAACAGAATTAGTGGGAGCCATTATCAAAGCATTTAGATGATCAACTTTGACCTGATACAAATAAAACATTTTCAGACATTTTCAGATAAAGTCTAATGGTAACATTTCACAACCATAGCCAATGAAAAAATACTTTGCGTCCATATTAAATGGTTGGTGCTGTGATACAATTGAGAGATTATAATAGATGTGGCATTAGAGCCATACATTATATACTCTTATGGTACTAAACCGCAGAACTAAAATGTTAAGCTTTGGATACATTTTAGACATTGAAAATGAACAGCGATCAAATTTTAAGTAATCTGGGCTTGTGTCCAAATTAAACTATGTTCTTTCGTTGACATTGTGTTACTGCATAAAATACAAAAAAGTAATCAAAGATTGTCTTTAAAATCATTTGCTGAACTGGATTTCTCTTTCTATGTGCAAATGGCTCTCGACATTTACTTTTGGGATGATCGGTTTTGCCACGTTGTGTATTATCAACCCCTAATTATTCATATTGCAACCTGTAGCTAATTATCAACGGCCATGGCCTCTGAGTTACCATTTCTGTATAATTTAGCTTTCATTTCAGTCAGGATATTATTGGTGCTTGCACCTATGTCCCTTAAAGTTTTACTGCATGCACCCTGATAGCTTTGCTTCCTGACTTTGTCTAACAGCAATAGTGTTGAATTAAGGACTAAGATGTTACAGGCATGAGGTATTTGCTACAATATATTGGTGTTCTCTGTCTACGGTCATTATTGTACTTATTGCTGTTTCATAGACCTGCTTAGTGACTGCCCATTATGGCAGTGGAACCACGCTTATGGATACATGCTAGCAGATGTCAAAGGCTGTGTTCCATTAGTGGTTCTATAGAGTTTCTCCTTGTTCTCGCTGTATACATTTCCAGGTGTTCTCCTCTAGTAAGCCAGTCAAGCAGCTAAAGGGGCTTCACATTGAGGAAATATCTGCATATCCTACTCCGGAAGTGCTACCATGCAATCTCTCCTTGATAAGTCTTTGACACTGCTCAATTTCTCCTGTTCCACCCTCCAACTGAAACCGCTCATCTCTTCCAGCGTGTTAATAAGGATGGAAATGTATTTAAATGCAGGCATAACCTTTCAAATATATTGAATTAGCTTGCTGTTAGCAATATTCATTAAAACTTCACAGACACACGATGAAAAACATGTTGAAACCAGTGATAAACGCTGATAGTGAAAGACAACATTCAATTTGATTGCTGTTTTCATATTTCCGTAAATAGAACCATGATAACAACACTTATGAGTACTGTATAAATTAATAACTTAACACATGTTTTAAGCTGCAACAACATAGTGTCACTAATAGTCACAAACTAGCGATTTAGCTGGTGAACCATGAGATAAGCAAAGATTGAATTTATCATAATTTAACCTTCCTCTAAATTGCTATTGCCTCTTTAATTAGACAGCCATTATGTAGATACATACTATGACAAGCTAAATAAGCATTGTTTGCAATGTAGGCCTAGGCTTCTATTAATCAGCATTGGGCACATTTAAAATAAGCATTTTAGACTAGAATAACAGGTGATATGTAGATCCTTGGAATACCCAAATCAAATTCAAATTGGTTAGATCAATGATGTTCTCCTTGAAACCCTTATGATTAACTGAAGTACGAGATCAAATTTACTTGTTGATTAAGGAAGCCTATTGTGTGTTTTTGAAAGGTTTTATTATTGTAGGTCAATGCTGACAAACAAAACAACAGACTCTGATCATTGATATAATGCTTGAAGAGAAGCAATATAACAGAGCCTAAAATATAAACGTGTAACCGGATATCAATATGCGATCATAACGTAAGGGGCCAGTTTTGTACAGTGTTGTTTATAAGTTTGTCATAAACTTTGTAAACATTAGACATGTATATAATTCAGTTGTGATCTATTTCATTCATACATTGCTAATGTTTCCTCAGTTAACATTGAAACACAAGTCAATATTATATATGGGTTTTAATGAATTGGTTGGTTCATAGAAAACAGAAATGAGCATCTACAAATGATTTCTGGAGATTTGTAAAATGCAGCGATTGGATATGCAATGATACATTGGTTAATATGGAGTTCTGTAGCTCTCAACTATGCTGTATATAAACCATAAACATGCCTAAAATGCCTTAGAAAATGTCTCTCTCTCTCTCTCGTTCTCTCTCTCTATCTGAGTAGACATCAGATGAAAAGAAATGACTGAAGAAACATGTTTCAAACAGCCGTTGGCTGAGAATGACCCGATCAAGATTATATCACTCCAAACTGTTTCTGGGAAGGGATCTTAACACTAGGCTTTGTTTGTTTACGCATGATACAATGGCAAAAAATTCCCACAGGACAATCACACTTCAGACACCGCTTTTCATGAAAGTCTCAACCAAAACATGTTTTCGTATGTAATGCGTAACACGTGTAGCATGGTGTACTACTGACAAGGCCTGGCTGTGTAGGTTACATTATAACTGTATGTGGACCGACGGACCACCAACACGACCGGGCTATGCAGAGCAAGATAACAAGGAAACAGTCATTTTTCTATTATGTTATGTTACTACCTATGATATTAAGTGAGTAATGAGGTTCAACAACCCTGATCATCCTAAAGCAGCAACGCTAGGGAGGGAACAGAGGAGCTGACGGCAGAAGACCGAAACCAAGGGGGATGAGCGAGGGGCGTCGTGAGGCAGACATGGTTGCGTTTGCTTGTTATTGTGAAGAGAGCTGTTGTTGTTGAGTTTACTCCGGCATCTTATATCTTCTTATCTTATATCAGCTGGTTTGAGAATGTGATGTGTGTTGTTGAATGATGGTCTTTCTCTTATTGTTTACTTTATCGGGAAATAAAAACGTGTAGTAAAGTGTAAGTGAGTGGGAGAATGGAAACACAATCAACACAAAACGCAATAGGGTGAATTGAACGCAACTGGGTTTCTGGTGAAGCCGAAACAGTCAACGGGAAATACAACGCAGTACAGACGGACATTCGTCCTTGCTTCATAAACACGGATGAGGCGTGGGGATTTCAAACCTTGGCTACCACACTTTTCGATTTCCATTCAATGATTGGTCCCCGTTGCGGAGACTTCCCCCCGCGTGAGGCGAGAAGGAAACCATAACATAACATTCCACATCGGAAAGCTGGGAGGAAGAGGCTCACTCTTGACCAGAGACACGTGTTAAGCAGTGACCACAGCGCCCCCTACAGTGCCCTCCTCGGCTCGCTGCTCCAGCCATGTCTGCTTACAGAGGTTCTCCAGCTGTCTTCTAGAAGGTAGACCTCCACCTGCCTTGACTCCAAGTTAATAATCCATTAAGACAAGAATAAAGTTGAATGACGATGGAGCAAGCCACAACTGCACAGGTGGAGACTTGGGGCTTGTTTGTGGAATGTCTTGAACATCGTTCTGCCAGTCTCTCTCTATCGTTCTCACTGTGTGTGTGTGTGTGTGTGTGTGTGTGTGTGCGTGTGTGTGTGTGACTCTGTGTGTGTGTGTGTGTGTATGTGTGTGTGTGTGCACATTGCATGCACTTGAATGATATGAAAGAGTTGACACAGGAACGTGAGTTGGTCAAAGTTCCGCATCCATCGAGCTCGGCTCATTTCTCCACAAGCTGCTTCCAAGTGCGGGTTTTAAGGTTTGGGTTCAAAAGTCACTGTTTTTTTTTTCCTCCCTCCTGCACATAAATATTAACATAATATTTAATAACGGTTGCTCCTTATAATGCCAAGAAAGAGCCAAAATTAAAAAATAAAAATAACAGCTTTGACAAACAGCAACTTCACAGAAAAGGTATCACAAAACCCAGAGGGACAGCAGAGGTCGTATAAACATTGTGCTTCTTTACGTTCCATTCAGAGTCTTCCGCTGTCTGTTTGTGTTATACTTGCTATCTCATATATTTCCTATTCACATATATATGGATAAATGTACATGTAAAACCCAAGCCGGGGCGGGTCGGGCCGCGGAGGCAGAAGAGAGGGAAGCAGGAGTACTGCCAGTCGCCTCTGTTCTCTCCTCATCCCCTTCCACTCGCCTGTCCCCTCGTAAATCCATCAGTTTGTCCCCTCATTAATCAGTCTCTTTTGTCCGTCCCTCTTTGATTCAGCAGCTCTGATGGCGCCCTGGGAAGGCGGCGGAGGGAAGTGGCTTCCGGCTAATATAAGGGGAGAGTGTCTCCCTCTCCCTCCTCCTCCTTCTCTTACTCGTCCTCCTCCCCCTCCTCCTCCTCCTCCTCCTCCTCCTCCTCCTCCTGTCGTCTGTTCTTGCCATCTTGTGTTCTCCGTTCGCTTAGGTCCTTCCTATACGTCTTTGGTAGAGTGTCCGACACGTTGGTGTGCCAGGGGAATAAGGGGATAAGGGGAGCAGGATTGGGGT
>JAOPUD010000035.1:18350027-18361129 GCA_027122715.1 Trisopterus minutus
ACACACACACACACACACACACACACACACACACACACACACACACACACACACACACACACACACACACTACTGTAAGGACCTACCTGCAAAACATTTGGAGCATCGATTCAGGGTTTTGCCCGACCTGTCAACATAACAGAGATCGGGAGAAAACAATAAATTAATAAAATAACAACAGTGCAAAAAAGGATCACCCAAAATGCTTCAGGTGTACTGCTGGGGGAAGGCCAATTCAACAATGTTGTGAGTGCTTGGCTCTCATCCTGCCTCTCTCCGCGAGGGTGCCAGAGGAGGTTGCACGAGCAGCGTGACGGTCGCTGCCATCACTCACATTCTATTTATTTTGGGAACTGCGCTGGGCGCCCTTGTCCTCGTTTTTGAAATCCCACTGCTTAGCAGTCCAACCTCTAGCAGTCCACAACTCTAGCAGTTCAATGTCTAGCAGTCCACCCTATAGCTGCCCGCCTGATGGCAGTCCACCCGCTACCAGTCCACCTCAGTCTACCAGTTCAACCGCCAGCTGGCCCCCCACTACAGGGCTGATTCCACGTCGACGCAACTTAAGGACCACGCAAGATGCTTCGACACAGTCATGAACCTGTTTTGGTTCTGCGTCGGGTTTTGGTTAGCGGACCAATCACAGCCCTTGCTGCTGCGTCGCTTCGACGCAAGGTTACAATCTTCCGGAGGTGGACATTAGGCCCTTGAGGTGGATGCAAGGTGGGTCCACAAGGGCGTAATGGGTCCGTAAACCCCCTTGCGTTGCGTCGACGTGGAACCATATTCAGAACCTTTTCAGTTGTTCCACTGCTAGCAGTCCAATCGATTGCAGTCCACCCTCTTAGGGAGACCCTCTGCCTGCCTGCCTGTCGATCTCTCGATCTCTGTGTTGTTACGTCTGTCTGCAAGTGTCTAATTATCTGTCTGTCCTTCACGAGGTACTAGGCCTTTCTGTCTGACTGCAAGTGTATCAATCTGTCAGGCCGTCTGTCTGTTGATCCTGCATCCATGTCTACAATGTTATGTCTGTCTGCAACTGTCTACCCGTCTGTCCGTCTCAATGTCCTAGACCTATGTCGGTCTCTAGTTTCTCCCACCAGTCATGCAGCAGGGCTGTTCATAATGTAAATAAACCAATAGAGCCTCTCTAATTCTCGCCAAGCACACTGTGTCTTGCTTTACACTTTCCCATGCAAGGGAGCATCAGAGAGCAGCTGATGTGATTTGGAATTTAAACTGGATTCGAGCAGTAGCAAAACGATGTGCCTTGTATTACCAAAGCCTGCTGCCTAATTAGGTTTTCTGATGTAGCACGGAGGTAAGATCTTTTCACTTTGATCTAGACAAATCAAATCAAAATCGAACGATTTTGCATCACACCAAATGACAGCACTGGTTAATACTGCTGTCACGGTGTGGGTAGGTGTTTGACACAGTTATAGCAATATCAGCCAGTACTGTGAGGATGAGTGCATTACACAATTACAAAAGTATTAACCAGTACTGTGTGGATGAGTGCATTACACAATTACAGAAGTATTAACCAGTAGTGTGTGGATGAGTGCATTACACAATTACAGAAGTATTAACCAGTACTGTGTGGATGAGTACATTACACAATTACAGAAGTATTAACCAGTATTGTGTGGATGAGTGCATTACACAATTACAGAAGTATTAACCAGTACTGTGTGGATGGGTTAGTCCTCCTAACACAGTGACCGCAGTATTAACCAGTACTGTGTGGATGGGTTAGTCCTCCTAATACAGTGACCGCAGTATTAACCAGTACTGTGTGGATGGGTTAGTCCTCCTAATACAGTGACCGCAGTATTAACAAGTACTGTGTGGATGGGTGTCCTAACAAACACAGTGACAGCATTATTAACCAGTACAGTGTACTGTATGAAGCGGTATTAGCCAGTATTGTCTGGATGTGCGTCCTCTCCCAACAGCAGTATTAACCACTTGTGTGTGTTGACTGAGGAAGGGCCTATTGGATCTCTATGGGTTTAAGGGGGTTTAGTGTCCCTACAGACAGGAAGCTCTGTGAGCCGAGCTTGCCCCTGGATTCAGAGCCCACGTGGTAACCCTGTAGGATGTGTGTGAAGGAGGGCACGTGTGGTTGCTAGGCTACCAAAGTAAACTGTATTTCCTCGCCAGCTATTTTCACAAAACCACGTATTATATATAATAAAATAGTGAGAACAGCTAAAATTTTGATAAAGCAGTGTACTATGTTCAAGTCATATATGATATTATTACGGGCACATATTCATATTTGGAACGATTGATTCGTACCGTGTGAATACGTTTGCCAACCTTCCCCACTCCCCTGCTGCTCAACGTTTACATTAGTAACGTTGTGCCATACCAAAGTACACTTGTGCTCCTACCCACTCCGATACAGTAGGTGGCAGTATGCATCTATTGGTTTGCGATCCGCCAATAAAAACAAAGAAGAGTACATTCGTAAGTCGTTTATGTTGACGCACACCGATTGCAAGTTTCCAAGTCCTTACAATGTAGTAGACCTCTGCACTATGCATATTATTATTGATATGCAGGGAGACGTTATCAAGAACCCCCCTGTCGCTTTGCCTTTCTACTTTACCAGCTATGGCCGTGCAGTTCAGAGGACGAGACTGGCAAATGTTTCATGAATACAAATAAGCAGAATAGCAGTCCATTTATCAATGTTGTGGTACAGTTCGCCTTCACACCTGATGCAAACCATACCAAAGTACACATGAAACATGCCCAGGTACGGTACTCCGGGTATGTGGGCGTAGCTAGTTCTGGCTTCCTATCAGTTGACGTGGTCCAATCAAACACAAGTAAACTGATAGGTGTTCAATTTAAGACCTTCCATCTCAAACACACACTCCCTCCTCAGCCTCCACCAGCTTGGTTGTGCTCTGATTCACATATGTCCCATACACGACTGGGTTGAGATATCTGATGTACCCCGTGAGGGATTGTATAGTGGTCCCGGTTGTCATCCGTTGGTATGCTCTTGGTATTCTTTATCCAACATCTGTATTTTATGCTTTACATCCCACAGCAGGGAGCACGAGAAAATGGAGGAACCATACCGCCAAGCTAAATTGCATTAGCATTTCATGCAATAAGTGGTTAATTCTAGGGCATGAGTGATTCCTCACAGAACTGGACATGCGTTCAAGTGTACTCCGATCTGGGCATGGGTCCCTGAAAAGCACCCTTGCAGTGTATACAGCTACATGTTATTAGGTGGAGAAGGTAGGGTTAGGACAATCCTGCCTAACGATGCCTTCAGGTTTAAGCTGAGGGCACGGGGATGGAATCCAGTAGCTTTGAGCAGGGTGTTGAACACACACAGTTGTGGGTCACAACTGAACTATACGTTTTCTAATTAAATGATGAGGGGTCTATAATGGTAAGGGTGATGGGTGAGAAGCATTTTGGGAATCATATTCTAATCAAAGACATTTTAACAAGGGCCAACAAATTAAACAAACGCATTAAACTGCATAATAACGTGGCTTGCTAATGACATTGTGCTCATTTATCACATACAATCATAACCAATTATACACTCATGGCTTGTCCTGAAAGTTGTAAAACAACCCTTACAGAAGACTAATTCAGATTCAGAAGATCTTTCCTACTTATAACTGCATTGAGTAAATATCAAACGTAAAGAGCTCTGGCCAACGGGAGAACTACAAAAGAAAGCCACATGCATTCAGACTGAGAAACCGAGGAGAGGGAACACACCACAAGTATGTTCTCAAGTACTCTCCTCTTAAGTGAATAGACGCTGAAAATATAAATGAACTTAAAACTGCAAAAAACAATACATATATGATTACTATCGAGCATGAACGGCCAATTTGCAATTACATGGCTTTTCTTATACATTAAACTAACTATTAAACACTTAAGAAACTAAACATCAACCAGCTTAACAAATCTTTAAAGGACAGAGTTGGTGCAGCAATGTTGTTTTTCTTATTCCCAATGCAATGACCAACCACTCTGATACATTGCATCTCCTGCAGTTATTGTCTAATAAAAAGAGAGAAGACACCTTACCTTTGACCCTAACAACTTATAATGTGGTCCAGAATGCACTTAAGCCTTCCACTCTTCTTGGAACAAAAACCACTATGGTCAGATGGTGGTTAGCAGATAGACAGGGGGTTAGTTAACTTCCTCTGCCTGGCAGAGCAATGAAGTAAAGGGCTTCTGTGGCTGGTTTTAATGGGCTGATGGACAACAATGGGAGTCCATGCCACAAAACAAGGCAGCCCTCTCTCTGTCACTTATTTACACAGTATTTCCAGGAGCAAAGCGTTGTCACTTTTGTGACAATTTTGCATGTCAGATTAAGTATTAGGCAAGAGAGGGATAAAATACATTGAATACCGCCTGCCTTGTACATTGTGATGAACGTTAAGCCAACATAAACCTAGCGCAGCAAAATATGGTCAAACATTAATTTTATTTAGACATTAAGATTCCGGCCGGGTGTAGTCCTCCCTTAAGGCAAGTTTAGAAATTAAGCAACAAGATGAAAATAAGGGCAGAAACATGTTTTTCCTCCTACTTTCACTTACTCCCCTCTTAGTTTCCCTTCCCTTCCTTCCCTATGAGCCAATCACATCAGCCATCCTCAGGGGAGGAAAACAAAGCAGGTAGGGGGGATTAATCTGACGCCTCTGGCTAGATGTCAGCCACAATTAAGGCTTAGAAGGGAGAGAGGATGCAGCACGGCTAAAAGAACACCCAGAACCACTGCAATATGCCTCCTAACTAACAAACACATCCACTCATTAACCAAATGAGATTGATCAAGTGTTTCTATGACATTCCATCGACACTTAGTGTGCATGGACATATGTAATACTAAATAAAATGTATGTCAGCTCTAAAGCTAAATTTGATTAAAATTCTGTACCAAAACAATAACTACATAAATTATGAGTCTAGCAAATGACATTAAAAGGGATACAACACATTTTATTATGGCCAAATGTATTATTTGGTCAGAAGCATATTCTTCTAACATAATGCATAGCAATATTTGAAACGACTGGCCTTTTTCCATTATGCAATACTGGCCTGGCTTTACAGTGTGGCCAAGCTGTGCATCCCCATTACAACAGGGCCACCAATTTGAAGGTAACATCAAGGGCTACCCACATTAACAGATGATGTCTTGTCTCGAGTCGATTATACAAAAGCACAAACACACACTGTAGTCTATTTAGTTTTATATTAGATTCTACTTAAAATTGTGTTTGATTAGTTTAGGAGACATTTTATATACTTGGTTAGTTTCAGACACACAGAATACACACAATAATATCCCCAATGATAAATTAAGTTTGACGTCCAATATTCCCCCCCGTTTAAGCTTCTTTATCTCGATAGCTCATTGAGAGCGGATTTATTTCAGATTAGTCTTGCTTACACATTGGACAATGTTTCATACATATTTCCCCAGTGCCAGGCAATATCCTTGTTATTAGGAAAAAAAACGTGTTTAAAGTCAATATCAGCGATCTAATAGTGAGCGAGTAAAGAGTCATTTTTCAACAAGCTCATACCGTCATACTACAATCACAGCGATATGCTTCTATCTTAACCTTCATTACCCTTCTTAAGTACTAGGCTTAGATGGTTATTGGACCAATCAAACTATAACTAATCAAGCTTGGGACTCTGTCCATACTCTGCATGCATGGAGATGCGTCTCTGAACCACAAACGCATAGTTTGTGTTTTTTTTTTGATATGTCTATATTCCTAAAATTTTAGAGACAACTTCTCACTCTAAACAGCAAGCAGGGGTAGACGTCAATCACTTGGAGGCTGGACAGGCGCGCATTGGCCTGACTCCGGAGATGGTGCATCTCGGGGTGTTGGTGCATTTAAACTGGTAATGGAAACATAAATCAGCGCGGTATGGTTTGACTGGGAGCGGCCAAAAGCGCAGATGGAAAAGTGCCATATGATGGTTGCATAAATATAATGCAAAGATCCAACAAGTGAATCAACCTTTTGTACATGGCACCGGACCACCCCATAACGAAAAATAATAAAAGTGAATTCTCTTATAAAGTGATTCTGAAAGGACAGGGATATTCTGCACAACATAGCTCTATGTTCTATGTATGAAACTAAGTCGCTGCCAATTTTGAGCTACCTTTAAAAGTGATAACCTCTATAGGTATCTGACCTTTTATCCAATTATTTACTATGATAATCTTATAATTACAGGATTATACCAAAATAGTACTGTAGTGTCATACAAACAATAGACCTTTAACTGTTCTGAGACATCCCCTACCAGCTACTGAGAAAGACACTAATTGAATGGAATTGAATGAAATCTTAAATAAAAGCTGTAGGCCTATTAGTGTGACTAAATAGACTTAACATCAAAGTGCAAGGCTTACTTATAGGTCAATAAAAATCATAATGCTATGAATAAATAATAAAGCGATACAAGTGAATATCCTTAAGATGTATAATGGAGGTTAAACTGGAATGACCCTACTGTACCCCTACATTACACATCACTAGTGCATGCCAGTTAATGTCAATTCAATTGACGTGGCACATTGCATGCCATTAAAAATGTTGTAGCCTCTAGAAAACCACTATGCATGTGTTATTGTCAGTTTGAAATGTGCTATGAAAGGGACATGAAATACTTCGAAGGTTTCAAGAGGCGGGTGAAGGTCTCTCATGCACATCGACATACAGACTGTGCAGATGTATCCTACTTTTAACCAGAATCACACTCACAAGTCTGTGTTTGGACAGATTTTAGTTCAGCAGCTCAAAGCCTTTCTTAATGCCAAGGCTTACTTTTAAAAATTCATCCCATAGAGGTTACAAATAGATGTTTTCCGAGCCAATGCAGAATACAATTGTTCTGAACAATCAACCACTACCAACCGACTTAAAAGTAGCCTCTGAGTCTGACTTTATTTTGCACTCACACCACACGGGAGAAACTGAAGAGTGCTCATGATTTTAGATGGATAAAAAGGACCAAAAAGAGTGAGTTTTTAAACACAAGTATCAATCCACTGGGAATTCATGTAAGTGCTTTATCAATAAAAGTTTATTACAGTTAGTCCCAAGTGGCATGAGTTAGAGAAACAGGAGAGAGCCACAGGTAGAGATGAGGTCGATCACAGTGTACACCTGCATGGCACTGGCTCTTGGGACAAGGTAGCACATCTGTAATTTAACCAATTTCCAAGTTGAATACAAAGTTAAACCACTTGTTTTTATTACATGTGTTTAGGCTACAGCTGCCTGCATTACCAGTCTGTCAAACTTAAAATAAACCATATGCATTGGTTCAGCTGGGAAAGGTGTGTTCCAATACTGTAGGCTTAAATATATAAAAAAAATACTATCTGCAATGTCATTCATCACAATTTATGAAATAGCATTGCTTTGGGTCTAGCCTGAATTTAAAGCATGCAGATAGACAGACAGATGGATATCCTAAATAAAAATCCTGATCCAAATATCTGAAACCACAGGGATGGAATATGGTTTTATCATTAATCAGTTCATAAAAAATAACCCAAGAAGTGTCATACAAGCTGTGGAGAATTGCAATTCAGATCAGTTTTGTCAAGAGACCGAGACTATAATTTGGAAAATGTGTCTCATGAATAACTGATACCATCTACCACATACACCTGTCCACCTAGGTTAGCAGCCACATATCTGCGAGGCTTGCGAGCTAACGCTACACAACAATAGGGAGGGGGTCGTTGTTGCACAACTGAAACAAGGAAGGCTGCTCATCCTTCCGTGAGCTGCTAACATAAACGGCTAACACTAGGGCCAGCTCACTATGAAGCCAGACATGTCAAAGTAGCCATTTTAAATGTTATTCGCCTTACCCCCAGAACCCACAGGGGCAGCGTGGGGGTATAGCGGTACTGGGAGGCTTGCTGCGTTCGCTCCCCGTGTCCCCCATGTCGGCGTCGGGTCTGAGGCTATCCGCTGTAGCAGGCGATCCGGGGACGGGGCTTAGGGCCTCGGGTTTGATATTGTTTAGATCCCTTGTATTTAGTAACGCAGAAGCAATAATCCGAGATGTTGGTCCCTCTAAACGTGGCAACAGCTGAAGAAGAATTCGCCAACTTGAAGTCAAACGTGATATTTCCGATTAACGGATTTATTTAGTAGTAAAAGTACGGTGAGTTAGTGACGCTACGGCTGACTGGTGGCTTGCTGAGCTGATCAGCTGGCGTGCAGAATGAACCATTGTAGCCAAAAAATAGGGGTGTGATTTGAAGTACAAATATAGTTAAAAACAAAGCAAGATGATTCTTTATCTGATAAGCAGTTCAGTTGTATATATATATATAGGCTTCATATTATAATTTCTATATAAAAAAATACAAAACGCTTAAACGTTTATACTAGTCGTTTGGTTCGGGATTTATATGGTATAACCCAGTCAATCCCAACATTTGCACAGAGGGGAAAACACAAGCATTTGACAGCTGCCTCATTTTAAGGTGTGTTTAAGGTGTGCAATTTGTTTCGAAAAAAAATGTATAAAAGGTTAAGGTAGATTAATTAATATAAATATGATAACATTTATTTAATAGTTCTGCATTTAATAAAATCGTGTTAATTGATCGTGTTCATACAACACGTCTGCTCTATTGGCACTTAAAGCTGGGGTAAGCCATTTCTTTTAGTTTTTTTTACAATTTCTGTTAATATAATCATTTTTGTCAGTCAATACCGGGAGAACTGACACTGACACCCCGGCACCCCATCCCTTCCAACCTGGTCAAGGCCTGTCTCACACCTTCACCCCACTTATCATTGCAGTACAAACTCCTCCCTGTCTTCTGGCTCTATTCCCCCTTTCCTCACTCTGTCACCAACATCCTCCAAAAACTTGGCTGACCAGTACATCCCCAAACAATTCAGATGTATCTCCAACCACACATTCTTCCCTGCATTTCTACAATGTGCACTCTCAACACAACTCAAAACCTACCTGGCCTTCACTCTCCTGTATCTCTCAATACTGTTTCAGATCTTCCTTCAGCAGTGAAACAGCCCTCCCTCAACAACCTCCTCCCATTAGACCTAAAGGGCTGATTATGGTCCCACGTTCACGCAACGCAACAGGGCTATGGGCCCGTTACGTCCTTGCGGACCCTCCTTGCGTCCATCCCAAGCGCCTCCCAAAAATGGTAACCTTGCGTCGAGTCGACGCAGCCGCTAGGGCTGTGATTGGTCCGCTAACTACATCATTTACGGCAATACGCTTTGTATATAAAAAATCAAAAGGCAAAACATGTGACTTTTGCCTTCATAGCCTTAACCTTTATTTTTACTCACTATAGTAGTCAGTAAAGAGTGGAGACGTTTTGTATTCGGTCATCATAGACTTCGAACGTAATGACCAGAATGTACAATGATGACCAACTAGCAGCTTATCTTCTGTTTTTGTTGCACATTGTTTGAGTTGTTGTATTCAGCTTTCAAGTTTCTAAAATCCATACCATACCATAAACAAAACTTCTAATAGTAGTCCAATTGTAAATTTATAGCATGCATAGACAAAGACCAACTATTTGTTCTCCTTTTACCACAGCCATGCATAGCGACATGTAAACCCGACGCAGACCCACGACTAAGTCGAAGCAACTGCGTGGTCATTGCGTTGTGTAAACGTGGAACCCTAATCAGGCCTTAACTGCTGCTTTTGACACCATCAACCACTCTATCTTTCTCACCCGACTTGAGACCTCCCTTAAAATCACTGGCAACACCCCCTCCTGGTTCAGATCATCTCCCTCTGACAGGCAACAGTTCATTAACTCTGTGTCCGACACAGCCCCTGTATCCAAAGGTGTCCTCTAAGGTTCGGTGCTTAGTCCTCTCCTCCACTTTTTTTACCTGCTCCCCCTTGGCCACCCCCATCAACCATCATGCATCAAACTGCTCCTCAACACCTACAAAGCTCTCCTTAATCCGGTACCTTCCTACCTTCATGTTCGCTTACAGACACCCGCTGATGCAAACCTACTGGCACCTCTCAACATGACCAAACACCAAACCTTGGGTGACAGGGCCTTCTCCATCGCTGCCCCCTCCCTCTGTACTTCTCCCCAAACCCATCCGGGATCCCACCTCAAACTCCTCCTTCGAGTGTTCCCTCAAAACCCATCTCTTCAAACTTGCTTTTAATGTCTCAATAAAAACACTAGCAAAATATTGTTTTATGATGTCCTGAAGTAGTGCGGGATCATGGGAGTTGTTGTCTTCACCGTCATTGCTGGGGAAAAGATATCTCACAAGAAATCATGTTCATGCAGGAGTTAATGTACAAAGGTTGTATTGACCTACGTTAAGTCCCCTTTATTCAAGTTATTTCATTTTATTCTAATAAAATAGCAATTAGCGTAACATTAACTTGCTGTGGGAGTGTCTATGGATGATGGTTGGTTTCAGCAGCCTTACTGAGTCTGCTGTGTCGAGTGTGTATTTGGAGAAGTGCCTTACAAAATGAATGTATTATTGTATAAGAATTGTATTTTAGTGTCACATCTACACGGGTATTATTAATTATTATTATTATTAATATATAACTGCACATTCTTCTACAGACTTCTACAGACAATCTTATTTTTGAGTTATTTACTGAGAACAGATGATTGACCAATGCAATTGCATATGCAATGTCATGTGACATCAGTCTCATATTGTATAAATAGTTATTTCTCTTTTGCTTTCATTTATGGATGAATAGTGCTGCAAAAAAAGCTGTCAAATGCTGTTGTCCCTTTGTCCCTCAATCAACCCCCAGCACAAAACAAATGCTTCTCCAGACCACTTGACAACCTGATTTCTTCTAAGGGACATCGCATCATTTTACCCCTGAAGAGGTTTGAATTGTTCATTCAAAATCACAACTAGATTGCACAGCTTCAAATAGTACCATAATAGCCACAACTAATCAAAGCACACATGTGTCTGTGTGTGTGCGTGTGTGTGTGTGTGTGTGTGTGTGTGTGTGTGTGTGTGTGTGTGTGTGTGTGTGTGTGTGTGTGT
>JAOPUD010000035.1:18435996-18446398 GCA_027122715.1 Trisopterus minutus
CCCCCCCCCCCCCCCCCCCAATGTCTCCCCTGTGTCTCCTCTCCTCTCACAAACCCTCTCCTCTTGCTCTCCTTTCTTCTTTCTTTCCTCTACCCAACTATTCACCATCTTCTCAACAGTGACTAGCGGCAGACATTTTGTGCCCAGGGAGGGTGGCATTCGTTCCTCGTTCTTTTCTTGTTTCTCTCCCGCTCCCTCTCTCTACCTCTACATCTCTGTCCTACCTCTTCTCTCCCTCTTTCCCCCTCTCTCTCTCTCTCTCTCTGTCCTTCTCTGTTTCCATTGGGTCTATTTTCTCCACCTCTCTCCAGGGTTGGCTGAACAATCTATAGGGCTTGGGTTGCAGCTGGGTGTCCTTCCATCTATCTGTATGTCTGTAGTTCTGACTATCTGTCTATAGGACTGTCTATCTGTCTGTCCACCTGCCTATCTGTCAGTCAAGTAGACTTTCTGTCTGTCTGTCTGTCTGTCTGTCTGTCTGTATGTATGCATGTCTGTCTATCTGTCTGACTCTGTCTGTATGTCCATGTCAATTTCTTTCTGTCTGTCTATCAGTAGTTCTGTTTGTTTGCTTGCCTTAGTCTCTATCTGTCTGTGTGTCTGACTCAATGAGTCAGTCTCTCTCTGTAGGTCTGTCTGTCTGTCTGTCTGACTGAGTGTATGCCTGTCTGTTTGTCTGTATGTCCATCGGTCTGTCTGTCTGACTCTCTCTCTTTCCGTCAGAAAGCGGTTTAGTTGTTCAGAGAGAGGAAGTTGTGATAACCATGGCCGACATTGCTTTCAGCCATCAGGGCTGTGTAAGCTAAAACATTAGCAACACCTTGGCAACATGGGTGCAAGCTCACCAGCAATAAAGCCGCTCAAGGCAAGCGGCATGCCAACAGTGAACTTTCTAAAGTTAGCCTCCCCAGCACACAGCAGTTGGTTGATCTGCCACACATTCACAGAAAAACAAACTTCTATATTCTATGTGTATATTATCTACCTTTAACCTTCACCTTTATGTCCCAGGGTTCAGCTGTGACCTTTTACGTGCTCCATGTGTGTTTGTACTAAAGAATACGATCTGTATTCTAACTGCATGTCTTTAACCACAGTCGTTCAGAAAATAGGTCATGGCTGCACATGCATGCATAATGTTATTGTGAAATAAATGAAGCCAGTTTTTGAGGTAGGTTCCAGTTAATTTAGATAATTTGATTATTGTCTTTTCAGCCTAATTATATTGTTCAGGCTGTAGTCTGATGCCTGACTCTCTCTTTCTCTGTGTTTCTCTTTCTCTGTGTTTCTCTTTCTCTGTGTTTCTCTTTCTCTCTCTCTCTCTCTCTCTCTCTCTCTCTCTCTCCCCCCACTCTCTTCCCCTATCTCTTTCCTCTCTGACCCCTTTGTCTGTCTCTCTCATTCTTTCTTTTTTTCCTTCTCTACCTCTTTCTCTCTGACTGTTTTGCCTTCCCATCTCTCCCTCTCTTCCCCTCTCTCTATCTCTCTCCCTCTCTGTCTCTTCCAATTTAATTTCTCACTCTCCCTCCCCCTTTCTCTGTCTCCCCCCTCTCTTTTTCTCTCTCCCATACTCTTTATTTCTCTCTCTTCTCTCTCTCTGTCTCTCACTCCCACTTTCTCTCTCCCTCCATCTCTCTTCCTCTCTTTGTCTGTCTCTATCTCTTTGCATCTGTCGCCTGTCTTCTCCCTCTGTCTCTTTCTCTATCCACTCTTTCTTTCTTGCCCTCCCTCCCCCTTTGTCTCTCACCCTATCTGTCTCTCTATCCCACTTTCTCTCTCTCTCTCTCACTCTATCGCCCCGTCCCTCTCTCTCCATCTCTCTTCCTCTCTCTTTCTGTCTCCTTCTTTCTCCTATCTCTCTCACCCCTCTTCTACCTCTTTCACTTCCTTTACCCACCTCTCTCGCTCTCTCTCTCTTTTTCACTCACTCCCTCTCTTTCCCTCTCTCTACTTTAAGCCTCTTAGCTCAACATACCATTTAATGCTCTTCTTGACAGCCCCAACATTCTGGAGATCTATTGGTTTAGAGTCCTCCGTTACTAGGCAACGGTGGTGAAGACAGGGCTGCAGAGGCGACATGGCTGCACCTCAAACAGACGGGGATCAAGGTCCTACGGCCGGGGGTCTGATCCTGTAGAGACCTGAGACCTGAAGACTAGAGGCTAAGGGACAGAGGCTAAGGAAGGACTCCCTGATTTTCATGTGTGTGTGTGTGAGTGCGTGCGTGCGTTTGTGTGTGTGTGGGTGGGTGTGTGCGTGCGTGTGTGTGTGTGTGTGCACGCACCTATTCCTCATATGTGTGTGTTGGGTGTGTGTGTGTTTGTGTTCTTTATGTATGTATATTGGTTGGGTGCAGAGCAAGCAGCATGTCCATGCCCGGGACAACTGGTTCATTTGCATATTGCATCACCCTCAGTTCATTCAGCGAATTAGAGCTGAAAAAGGATTCAATTAATGGTACACCATCGATTAATTGTTTAAAACCTCAAAAGATTTAACTCAATTACTAAGAGAATGTGAAGAAACAGCTTTGACGTAATGTCTATGTCTATTTGCACAGATATTTACTTAAAAGCTCGCTCCTAGCTGGACTCCCTGCCTCTGCGATTAAACCTTTGCAGCCTCGGCAACACGCCTCGTGCATTCTTTGTACTTAATTGTGTAGCATGTAGTTAATTGTGTTGTGCATGCTTGCTGTGTAGCATGTACTTAATTGTGTAGCATCCACAGTAGCTAGCTATCACCGCTGTATACGGGGAATGGGGTTAGCCTGGCGATTGTTAGTACTAGTACACTTGGTTCTATGAACATCTTTACTGTACCAACGGCGATATATAGTTTCACTTCTTATGACAAATGTACTTATTGTAAGTCGCTTTGGATGAAGCGTCTGCTAAATGCAAATGTAAATGTAAATGTAAAAGGGCAGTATGTAAAATGTCTTAGATGATCTTAAATGTAGTAATCTATGCCACTTTATCACTGTTACTGAAAGAAGATGAGAAAAAATAGGTTGAATATGATGTTTTCGCTAGTCTTTGCCAACCCATTTGTAATGGTTCTATTCTGCTTCAAACACAAATATTGTTCTTTTCGTGACGTCAAAGTGCCTTGTAGTGTACTCTTCAACGTCATGACACCAGCAGCGAGCTGGGGGTTGGACACCGCCAGCGGCAAGTGACTCTGGATGTGTGGACAGCTCTATCTGGGCAGCTCCGACCGAGAGAGGGTCACGCTTCCTCGGACATTTATAGTATAGATGTGAGTGGAGGTGTGGGTGTGAACTGCTGTACACCTCAGCTGTCGGGTATTTTGATTTTTCGAGAGGGTCATGCCTCGGACACATGTTGCATAAAGCCACAGTGTTTGGCAGGTTTCATACAGAACGTCACTCATTATAACGCCTGACTGCCAGGGTGGAAACCCTGCACCACCTTGTGACACGTCCAACACTGTGTTAGTATTTGTTTCATATCTGGCACCACGGGATACTCACAGAATAGTGAACACAGAAGCCAAAACCAAAACCAAAATAGTTCTAACGCAGAATGGGAATTTCAAACGACAACATACTGGGTGTAGCATTATTGTAGGAGAAGCCGGTGTTTTGACTTAGCATGTGTCCTTAAATCTTTTCTGACGTATGATTTTTGTACAGTTCTTTCATAGCATACCTTTAATGACCTTTCTCTCCCTCACACACCTCCCCCCGAGCAAAACCCAAAGTCATTACACTCACTTTGGTTGAAAGAGATTCAAAAAAGGAGAATTATCTGGTCAGCACATTATTCTAAATGCCTAGCTGATCATTTCACAGGCGCTTACGTCACGGAAAACCTCCCTGTATTCTGTCTATGGTGACTCCCTTAAAGAGGATAAAGATGACGAAAAACCATTTGTTTCAACCCCACAAAGGCACTAAAGTCCATATACCAACATAAAATATGAAATAAAGTATAGCAGTGACAGGAGAGTGTCGACAATAACGATGTGTGACACGATTGACTGACTCTCGCAACAAGATAAATAACGGTTTTCTCTTTCTGGCTCCTCTTCCAGGGACAGTAGCAGGGTTGGTCATTCCCCTCAAAGTGCCAGAGCTGACAGTGTGTCCTCGTCTCTGGGATACTCTTAGAAAGTCTCTGTGGAAATCACCTCCACAGGGGAGGACACCATGTGTAGGGCCTTGCCGCAGGCCTCCCTATGCCCCACCATGGCTCCCTGGCTCAGCATGTCTGAGCAACGCTGGTTGCAATCTCGTTGCAATCCATCCAATCCTTGTTGGGACCTCCAACCTGTGCTCCTTCTACAATCCCAGCATGTTGAACGGTGCGTTATGACCCCAGTCCAGGTTCTCAGTCGCCTGTTTTCCAGCTAACTAAGACAGAGGCAGTCCTATGTTAGTAAGCCTGAATCATCCCATATAAAAAACTGACTTTTCGAACCAGTTGCAGAACACTGTTTCAGGAGCTGGACTCTAACTGATGCTCCACAGTCAGAAAACTTGTACAGATCTTCTCCAAGGGATACCAATTCTTGCTCGGTGTGGGGTGGCTTTTCCTCCCGTGGGTCGGGTGTTTGTTCAACAAGGATCGTTTCTAAATGAGAACATGAACGCCACATGAACGCCTACGCCAAGCAGTTGACCAACGGTCAAGAATGATGGAAGATGTTGAGGTGAGGAGGAAACGTTCGTGAAAGTCTGGGCTTCAAATCCGTGTAAAGAGTTGCTCCCCTCGCCTGAATGCAGCCATGTTCTCGGATCAGCACAAGCAACTTATTATTAGTGATTATCATAGTGTGAACAGAGTGGAGCTGGTTGGGTCTCTTTGTACTTTGTATAGTTAAGCTGACACTGTCAGTTGTTTTCTAAAATGTAAAGACAAACTTTCACTGTGTGCCCTCATAAGATACTTTTATGATACTGATAGAAACGAGAAATTATAAATGTGTATTATTACTGTTACCAAAGGTCAATCTATAATTAAGGATAAGGATTTGAGTTAATGATGATGTATCTACTTGTTTTACCTTACACCTTCCTTTAAAAGTAGGACCTAGTGATTTAATCCTTCAGTAAACACTTTCACCAAAGCCACTTACAGTCTTACAGATCACGTCATCTAGGAGAAGGCAGGGGGAGAAGTCTTCCTGAGAGATACCAACAGATAAGCTGGGTACTTTTTTTTTGTTGCAATTAGAATATAAATGTAACCATTTGATGTATCGCACCAGAGATGGCCTTAGGCTAATTTACATCTGCAGTGTCTAGGGGACATTGGGGATCGAACCAAGAATCTTTGCCTTCGAGTTAATCATTATTATCATTATCATTTTTTTTTTTTTTCTTGAGGAGAATATTTTTGAGGTGTTATTTTATTTTATTTTTTTATTATTATCTTATTATTACAGTTGACGAAAAAATCTGTATTCTTCGCACCACTGCTGTTTTCTTGTTACCTGATATGGGGTTTAGGGCTCTAATGACGGGTAGATTGCGATTGGACTACTCACAGGAGAACTGACCTATAACACACAAGTGTGCACATTGAGATAAATCAATAATATCCTTACCTTGCTAAAAGCACATCTGACGCTCCACTCTCCTTTCACACCTAAACTGGCTCGAACCTCTGCACCTTGTGGCAACCCGCTCCCCACCAGGGGGATCCGTGGGCTAGTGGTGGACGGCGTATACCGCCGCCACCCACCAGCCAGTGGCAGAGAGCACAACCTCACTCACCGCAATCAACCAGATGGGGTACACTTGGCCGGAGGGAGGAAGAGACCTGGCAGACGTCTTAAAAGGCGACCGAGGACTCACTCCAGGGGGAAGCAGGAACGACGAGCACCTGGCCCACCATCACCCCGACACGGTGGACGATCTGGTCCGTCAGCTGGAGAACTGGCAGGTAGCCCCGCAGCTGAGCGCCAGCGCCCGGACCAGCCCTCGGCCTACAGAGACCTGCCGAGACCGAAGGGGACCCACGACCTCACTACAGGCACCCCCACCGGAACCGCCAAGCGTGACCCAGGAGGGCCGCGAGGGGAGGCGGTGCTTCACCTGCGGCCAGTTCGGGCATATAGCCCGATACAGTCCCGGAGACCGGGATGTGTCGATGCCGTCGGCCTACGCGGCCGAGGGGATGCCCCGTCCCTGCATGCTGGCCACCTGTTGGGCGCAGGGGATGTCCGGGACCCTGACATTCCCAGCACGGGTCATGAACCAGGACACACAGGCTCTCCTGGACACTGGCAGCGTGTTGACCCTACTCCGTCCCGACCTGGCGGGGGGTATGGAGGGGGGACCGATGGAGGTCGTCTGCATACACGGGGACACCCGTATCTACGGGACCTGCCACGTGGTTGTCCGGACCCCCTACAACCGGGCAGGGATTGTTCCCCAACTTCCGATACCGCTCCTGATTGGGAGGGATTGCCCGATATTCCATCGGCTGTGGAATCCGGAGCGGGGATCCTGGGCCCGGAGAGAGCCTCCCCACCGAGTTGGGAGGATGGCTCGAGCGGCCTACAGGACGGACGAGCCATCCTGGTGGTCATCCTGGTGGTCTCGGACGATGTCCGAGACCACCTTCAGCGAGCCCAGCAGGCCCTGGCAAGGGTCTACAACAGGGGAACCCAGCTGCGCATCTACCGCCCAGGAGAACTGGTATTGGTCTTGGTTCCCACGGCGGAGTGTAAATTCCTGGCCAAATGGCAGGGACCGTACGAGGTGTTTGAACGAGTGGGAGAGGTGAATCACCGGGCACGAAGCCCACCCAGCTGTATCACGTCAACAGGGAGAACATCGGTCGCACACCATGATATCCGGACGGCGCCAGGAGTAACGGTGAGT
This sequence comes from Trisopterus minutus, assembly GCA_027122715.1. Classification (NCBI taxonomy): domain Eukaryota; kingdom Metazoa; phylum Chordata; class Actinopteri; order Gadiformes; family Gadidae; genus Trisopterus; species Trisopterus minutus. Next base: position 18,442,853 of record JAOPUD010000035.1, read on the forward strand.
GTCCCCCGATACCGAGTCCCGGAAGCCCACCGGGATGCCATCCAGGAGGTGGTAGGCCGAATGCTTCGGCTCCGGGTCATCGAGGAATCACGCAGTGCCTGCTCCAGCCCGGTCATCCTCGTGCCCAAACCTGATGGGACGTTCAGGTTTTGCAATGACTTTCGGAGGCTGAACGAGGTGTCAGAGTTTGATGCCTACCCCATGCCCAGGGTGGATGATTTGATCGAGAGACTCGGACCAGCCAGGTACTCACCACCCTGGACCTGACCAAGGGGTATTGGCAGGTGCCGTTGACCCAGACCGCCCGGGAGAAGAAGGCATTCGCGACCCCGGGGGGCCTGTACCAGTACACCGTCCTTCCCTTCGGCGTCCATGGAGCCCCTGCCACGTTCCAGAGGATGATGGACCAGCTCCTAAGGCATCACCAGGCCTATGCAGCCGCATACATAGATGATATCATCATCCACAGTGACAGCTGGGATGTCCACCTCCGGCAGCTGCGGGCGGTGCTGGGGGAGCTACGGAAGGCGGGCCTCACGGCCAACCTGGCCTAATGCCGCCTCGGACTGGAGGAAACGGCCTAACTGGGGTACCAGGTAGGAAGGGGGAATGTCTGGCCGCAGGAGAGCATGGTGGCCGCCATCCGAGACTGGCCCCGCCCCACCTCCAAGAAACAGGTCGGAGGTGGGGTTGGGGGGAGTTCTCTCCAAGATCCAGGCCAGAGAGGAACACCCAATCACCTACATCAGCCGGAAACTCCTGCCCAATGAGAGGAATTACTCCACGGTGGAGATGGAGGCTCTGGCCATCAAGTGGACCTTGGATAAACTCTGTTACTATCTCCTAGGTCGGGAGTTTACCCTGGTCACCGACCACGCTCCATTGAAATGAATAGCCAGCGCCAAGGACACCAATGCCCGGGTGACGAGGTGGTTCCTGGCTCTCCACGATTTCCACCTCAAGGTGGACCGGGCAAGGAGAACGCCAACGCCGATGCCCTGTCACGCCGTGATGCATGCCTGGGCCAGACCCAGGCGACCAGAGGCTTCAGCAAGCGGTGAAGGAGTGTGGCAACCCGCTCCCCACCAGGGAGATCTGTGGGCTAGTGGTGGACGGCGTATATTGCGCCACCCACTAGCAGGCGGCAGAGAGCACAACTTCACTCACAGCAATCAACCAGATGGGGTACACCTGGCCGGAGGGAGGAAGAGACCTGGCAGACGTCTTAAAAGGCAACCGAGGACTCACTCCAGGGAGAAGCAGGAACGACGAGCAGAGACAGGACCGTCGCTACATCGACATACACGTGTCTACCGGACGCCATAGTATAGTTTATGTTTGTCCTATTCACTGTCTTGATTGTGAATAAATTGAATGAATAAATAAATTGGCTCAGCACGGCGCTGTTCAAAAAAAGAAACGCGAGTCCGTAGCGTGTCCACCGAGTCAGTCACGGACCGGCCCACCGAATGACAGGCGAGGCCCAAGGGGCGGGACCTCGGCCCTCTGTTCTCTGTGTGAATGGGCCAGGGCCAGCTCAGAACCAATCATAATGAGTAATGGCCTGGGCCAAAGTTTTATTGAACTTTCAGGTTAAGTTCACAGCCCGCACGACCGAGAGGGAGGGAACGGACATCGGCCCTCGGCTGTGTGACATGGCTGGGCCAGTTCAAAAAAAAAAAAAAGAAAATTGTCAAGTAAACCTCGTCAGCCCAAAAGGCCTGCCAGCCCACCGGGCATTGCCCGGTACGCCCTGTCCCAAGTCCCGCCCTGGGTCAAGCTGGTGTACGGTTATGGTAATTCCCACGTCCATTGTATAATTAAAGGGCCAGTGAACGTGGTCATACGACTTATAATATCTTCAAAATAGTAGGCCTAATCTATTCCATTTTGCCACTGTTACTAAAATTAGGCATTTCGAGGAAACTGAAAAGTAATATGTCTCAACCAACTAGTTTGTGAACATTCTACTCTTTGACAATGTGTGTAGCTCTGTCCAGGCAGCGGTTGACGTTAATGGCCAGGGCCAAGAGAGGGTTAAGCTTCTTGGTGTATGCGGAATTTACATCTCTCATCATAACACTCATAAACGTCGGAACTAGCTTACAAAGAATGTATCACAAAGTTGCCATGGGTTGTTACCATGGGGATAAACAGCCCCCACCCCCTCCTTCCTAAAAATCTTAGCTCAAGATGCCTTTTATTTTATTTGTCTCATTGTGATGTAATTCAAGCTGGAACAGATCAGGATTCACTGACACTTGAAGCTGTCTTATCCACACATCTCTGGTACTTCTCCTCTGGCCTCTACTCAGTACAACACCATATATGGATATCTAGTTTTGCTACTACTGTTCCATGTTGGCATGTTTTAGTTTGGCTTTAGTTTATAGTTGGAATAGTGCTACCCTAGTTTTTATAATGTTGTTTTTTGTGTGTTAATTGGTTAGACGGTTGGTTGGTTGCTATAAGTAAGTAAATAGGTTAGTGAGTTAGTCGTAAGGTGGATTTTTATGTTTTTATTTGTTTGGTTTTATATATAATCTGCTAAACCAGCGACCAGCAAGTGAATACATCTCACTTCACAGGAAGATGAAAGTTAAATCAACGTCTGGACACTATGTTGATAATAATAATTTTCATAATTTTCAAACATTTCAACTAGCTTGTATACTCAAAATAACCTTGACATACAGTATCTGTAGTCAATGCTGACCGATAGTGTTTTTGATAATGTTATCAATAAAATCACATCCTGTAACTGATCGCTCCTCTGAATGCTCCTACTTGCTGGGAGGGGCTCAATCTCACACTTTAACAACCCTGGTATCCATTGTAACTCGTTGCTTCACTTCCTAGACGTTGTTTTATTCATACAATGCTATTTTAAGAAGGTCTCCATTAAGGAGTAATGTCACCACCACTCAGAGCCAAAGAATACACTCCCTAATCAAAATAAATAGCATATTGTTGTGCTTGCATATGATATATATAAAGTCAAGGAAACAATATTGCTCATTAACAAGCCGCTTGCAGTGAACTCTTTCACTTTGTGCTTTTTTTTGTGAACTCAAAGGGCGGCAGTTGGGTGTTGAGTTATACGACGTACACCTCACTCGACTGGGATGGATTCGACTGGGATGAGAGGAAGACTGGAGAGGACATGGATCGAGCTGTACCGGACCCACCTGGTACACATCACCATGGTTACTCTAGGGTGGAGAAAGAGAGAGGAGCGACACAGAGAGAGCTGCACGCTGCATACTGGTCAGGTGGCGAATAGATGGCAGGGCCCTCCCCTGCTCCTCTCCACTGATGTTGATGTGTTTCCCTCTGACACACATATGCCCTGGGGCCCGTGTGGCGGAGAGTCCCTGCGTGGCGAGAGTGTTAGCATATGCTAATGTTACGACACAACCGAGTCACTGCTAGGAGTCAGCGGTGCCTCGATGCTGCTGTCCACTTGCCTCATACATGAGAGAGAGAGAGAGAGAGAGAGAGAGAGAGAGAGAGAGAGAGAGAGAGAGAGAGAGAGAGAGAGAGAGA
>JAOPUD010000035.1:18609890-18628369 GCA_027122715.1 Trisopterus minutus
TGTGTGTGTGTGTGTGTGTGTGTGTGTGTGTGTGTGTGTGTGTGTGTGTGTGTGTGTGTGTGTGTGTGTGTGATGGCTGGTTTAGGCAGCCTCACCTGGCAGAGTTGGACTCTGGTTCTAGAGGCTGCACACCTGTTGTACATTGAGCAGCCAATGTGAATGGGTCAACCCCGCCATTGGCACACACTTCGGAGAAGAGCTCCTGCATGGAAACATGGGGCACCATGCCATGTATCCTTGTCTTCAAACATTTCAATAAACCGTCTTTCAACACACCACCCTGCGTCCTTGTGTTCGGAGGAGCCCAGTAAAAGCCCCCTAGGTGGAGTGTGGCAGCCAACTAGGTGATTTGCATCATGGACACTGGACATTCCAGATCAACCAGTTTTCAATAAACTGGCTATCTCTACATCAGGGTCAAGGGGTGTGGTCTATAGGTCTTTTTTTTTTAGGAATAGCACCATACAGTACAAACAGGTTGGTTATGTCTTCTCACAAATGCAGTTTGTTTTGTTTGCTGTTGTTTTCAAACAATACCCATGTACCGCAGATAAATACTCTAAGTGGCAATTAAGTAATCCCTAGTTTTTAAGTATTTTGCAACAATAGCAAATGCCATTTTTTCAGGCCTTTCTAACAAGTCCGGTGTGATGTGTCCTCAAAATGGTCAAGCAAAATTGATTGGGAGGATGACTTTGTAATTAAATTCCTGTTGTAATTTAAACACATTGTCATCCTCCCTCCAAAAGCTACATGATCACTGTAACTGTTCTAATTCCCATGGGTCCAAATGTTCACATGGCTTGGACTGTCCCCTGCTGTCTGTTTCTGTCAGTCTGGCAGTGACTGCCGGACATTGTGTGATTAGCGCTGCCCTGTCCTGCTTAAGAGCAGCTGGGGGGCTCTGTTTCTCTAAAACCAAATCTGACCTGCCCTTCTATTTAAATACTCATCTGCACACTGTAGGCTGTGTAGGTTGTGATTGCTCAGCCACAGGTAAACAGAGGTGGGTCCACATTGAAGTGATCACCAAGCATGATATTTGTATGCATTACACAAAGGAAGTTCTTGTTATTCTTAAATACTATGAGTTATGTAACTCTAGTATTAAATAATGTAGAGATATTGTTCAATTGAACGTTATACACTTGTCTTGGCAGTGGTTTCCATTGGCCTTTATCAAATGGGGGATCATATTCCCTAGACGCTCGTAGGCTACATTGATTGAAGAAGCTCAGCGTAACACCTGTCTGCTGACAAGAAAAACCCTGTCCTTGACTTGTTGTTATTAGTAATGGCATCAAGTCAAGGATAGGGGCATGGTTTTTCTGTCAATATTGCTCAGCAGTGGGGGAGTCACCAGGACGAATGGAAACCATTTATTTACATTAATTTATTGTTATATCCTGAAGAATAGTGTTTCATTGCAATTCCGGGTGGCCGGGGGCCAGAGTGTGACATGGAAGGAAAACCTGTCCGTCGACATGAGATGACTCTGATGACCTTTAGACCTGCTGATAGCGATGATGTCCTCCGTTCCTGCACTCTACTTACTATATTACGGGCGTTGAGTGGTGCAAGCTGCATCCTGCTTTTCTTAGTCAACATCCCTGATCTGTTTTAGCGGCTCAGCATCCTGCTTCAACGGCACACAAGCAAATCAAACCAGCAGTTTGACTTGGCTAAATTTTATTACATGGCATGACATCCTCACACGGGCTAAGGGTCAATGGACGTGTCCATCCTGTTACCATTGGTTCATGCCCTAAATAAGGACTTGTGTTTGTTGGTTGATGGGGCTTTACCCTGTGTGACCTGGGTACTTGTTGGTGTGGGGGTGTCGCTACAAGAGGTCTATAAGCTGCTTCAGGTTCTAGGGTAAAGGAAGGATGAGGGGAGAGCGTGCTGCATGTAGGACGGCAATCAACCAGTCCTCACCTTGTTGGATAATGAGGCAGAGTTTCCTGTGTCATTAAGCAATGTCTGGACTGGAACAACCTAGACACAACAGAGAATCTGGCCAGTTTTAGTTTAAGAGCAGATCTCTTGTGGTCTCCTATGTGATGGCTTTAGTAATTAGATGGGCACTGCTACAAATCAATAAAGACAACATTACAGGGACATTGATTTGTTTTACATTGTCAGCTAAATTCCTCTAAGATGCTGTTTTTTTTTCCCCCTCTTTACCCTTTTTTTAATTCAAAAAGCAATTGACTTCTTAATAGAAAACACATTTTGTGTCTAAATGTCGATATTTGCCATTGTGCTTTGTTGAATGGAGACCTTTGACCACCTCTACCTTTTCCACTTGTTTATACATCTTTATACAGCAATAGTGAGTGATGGAACTTTTATTTAATGAAATAATCATTCATTGATAATTTGATCAATAGAATATTCATTGTAAAAATATTTGGCAAACATTTACTGTTTCCATGCCTATGTTTTTTTTGCCTTTTTGGCTCCTTATCAGAAATAGCCTGCAAACGTAAGGTTCACATCCTAAAAGGATCTGATCACTTGTGATGGGCATTTGCCATTGTGTATGACCTCTACTTGGACTAAATGATTTATCAACCGGGAAAACAACATCTGTTGCATTTCTAATAAGCTTTCTGAGCCATGTTTTTATTGATCGCTCTCTCTAAACCTTTTCCTATTCTCCATTTCCCAGATGAAGCTGCACCAGGATTTTACGAGTCAACTTACAGAGATCACGCGCTTGAAAGGTAATAAAGTACCGAGCTCCGAAACCATTAGCGCTTTGGGCCCAGAGCCAACAGAACTCTGAGCTCTCGGCGCAATCAGAACTCTGACCATTAGAACTCTTGAGCTCTGAACCATTAGACCTCTGAACTAGTCAGAACGCTGGCCATTAGAACTCTGCAGCTCTGAACCACTAGAACTCTGAACTGATCAGGACTCTGGGCTATGAACAATCTCAAGGCAGTGTAGGCAAAAAAAACAGCAAGATTAAGCTAGATCAGTGTTTTTCAACCTGTAGTCTGTGTACAACTGGTGGTACGTGAGGGTCCTGCAGTTGGGATGTGGGATTTTATATGTGAAATGGACAAATTTACAACAATTATTGCTAATTAATACATTTTAAAATACTTTTCAGCCATTATAGCATTATACCATGGTATAATTCAGCATTATACCATAGTGTAATGCAGTCATGTGCAGTAATACGTGTGTATAAAGTGGGCGTTGACACTATTTGCTCAGCCTCTTCATGTGTTGTTTTAAACTGTTTGTATATGAGGTGGTCCAAAAAAGGTTTGGACGATTTAGTGGAACACTTCAAAGGTTGGGAACCATTGTGCTACAAATATCAAACAGAAACAAAATCCCAACCCTCCCTCCAAGGCCACATGCCCAAAACAGGTGACTAGCTTGCTAGTTTGAACAATTTGTCTACCTAGCCTTGTGGAAGACTGCGGTCATGCACAATGAGTGCACGGGAAGAATAAGTGCAGGTTGGTAAACAGACGGGCCTTTCAATCATTTAATTTCCGGCCAAATTAAATGATTGGACAGGCATATTACAAGCTTGCAACAGCCCAGATTTGATCTTTGTTTCTTTATTGATTGGGTTGTCAAGAGTATTTCAACAAATATGACAAAACAAAACATAAATTGCCTTCCCTAGTTTTGAACAACAGCACTCTAAGGGTCTAGTTTAGGTGAACGCCTGTGTGCACAAACCGTATGCTCACCCCATGCCTCTCCTGCCGCTGCTGCTGTTGTGAGCAGAGCAGCTGAAGGAGATCAACCAGGAGTTCCTGCAGCAGGAGGAGCAGCTGAGGGAGGTGAGGAAGAACCGCACCACACTGGAGCGGCGGCTGGAGTACGAGAGGTAGGAGTCCACCAGGAGAGACGTTCGCTCAGGTGTGCGTGTCTGTCCGATACTCTTAATTGATTCAAGAGACGGAGGGGGGGGTGGGGGAAAGCGTTCAATTCCTACATTTAACCAATAACACAGAACAGCCCCCGGCATCACCGTGCCGTGTCTGGTTCTGTGCGTGGCTCAGCCCTGTGAATAATGGATCGGTCTGTCTTCACGTGTACCGGCAGGGTGGGGAAGCGCTGAAGGTGTCGGGTGGTTTGGGTGACGCGTGTTTGTTTGTTGTTTGCATCCCAGTTTGCAGTGCGGCCGTCAGATGAAGCAGCTGACGGAGGAGTTTGAGGAGAGCAGGAAGACTCTGGCGCTAGAGGCCACCAAGCTGAGACGGGTCAGTGTTTCACATCGACCCACCCGGTTCTGGTGTAATACTGCTTACTCTGTCATCAATATAACACTAAAACACACCGAGAACAGCTATCGGAAGTTCTCTCTGGCTCTTTGTCGCTCCTTCCCCCCCTCTCTCTCTCTCTCTCTCTCTCTCTCTGTCTTTCTATCGCTCTCTCCCTCCCTATATTACTCTCCCTCTTACGCCCTCCCTCTGGTTTCTTCAGAGCGGACTGGACAGCAATAAGCTCGGTGTGATGGGTGTGCAGGCTCAGCGTCTGGCTGGTGGGGAGGTGGGGGCAGAGCGCCACACGGTGGCTGCTCTCGGCCAGGGCAACGTCATTCTTAAAGGTACAGTAACCAACACCACCATTGTTGAATATGACTTGCTGAATATTTATGCATTTTTATGTATTTTTTATTTTTGCCGTAACCATTTTTATAATACACTTCTGTTCCATAGTCAAGATAAATGTATACGATTTGAACCAGCCAGTATTTAATCAAAGCTTGTTTTGTATTTTTACTATGGGCTTTTAATATGTAAATGGTTAAAAATCCCTATCATGCCTATATGTAATGAAACTTGAGTTGGATTCTCTATCATTACATTGTACACTACAGTCAACTCTATTGATTATGATGATGAAGTCCATATGGCCACCCAGTCAGACCGCTGAGGCTGCCCTGGGCCTCGCCTCTGCTCAGTCTCTGCATGAGCCTGGCGACATGTAGCCACCTGCTGGATGTTTCTCAAACAAACCAGCAGTGACGTTTCTTTTATAGGGTTGGTACCTGAAAACCTGTGCTGCTATGGCACTGGTTCTTTTACGACTGGTACCTACCAGAATGATGCAAATTGCAACGTCGATTTCGGTGCCTCTTGTTGCTGCCATGCCCGAGCTGCCGGTTTGAAATACCAACTCTCTGGTGCTCGGACACAGCCACACCCTCCTTTAACATTATTGCCTGGGGCACCCTGCCTGCAATCCTCTGTGTCATACTTTTATTAGTGTTTTAGTGGTCCGTAAAATATTGTAGTTGACTGAGGTTCTATTTATTATGTTAACCAATATATTAATCAATTTCTTTGCATTTGCAATAAAACACATGATCTTTAAAAAAGGGTTAGGTTAAAAAATCGGAAGAAGCTCCAACAATACCCAACCCTAGTACCAAATACAAATTATGTACACGCAGTCCTCGGTCTACCTGTAAACAACCAGGTCCCTAACCCCCGCCTACTTCCTTTTAAGACTTGTATGAGCGGCTCCGTAGTGACCTATATCCGTAGTCACTGGTGTTATCTTTGAATGAAAGTGTCACCTAAGTGATGATATGAATACTAACGCTTATGAACGTCTCCCTCTGCTTCCCAGATGAGATGGGCAAGCCAGGCAGCGACGCAGGCATGCCTGGGATAGAGGACAGCGAGGTGGGGAAGATAGAGGAGCTGCAGTTTGGTGCGTACCATTTCTCGCCCCCATATCTGTCTTGGACTGGGCCTGTAGTATAGTTTGCTATAGTGAATAGTATATAGCAATGGATATTCGAGCTCTGGTTTAAGATAGTACAGTACTAGTATGCTACTTCTGTACGGTAGAGTTCTAATTCAATACTACAGCATTAAACTCCGCCACTGAATGACTTAACAAACTTCACAAAAAAATACTGAACTAGAAAAGCACTCGGAGAGCGCAGACCTCCACCAAGGCAGACAGCGAGTGTCGTAACCAGTGATGGCGTGTACGGATCACCCCCAAAATTTTATCACTTGTTCCTGGTCCCACAAAAATGTCATCCAAATCCGTCCACAACTTTTCGAGTTATGTTGCTGACAGACAGACAGACAAACAAACAAACTCCGGCGAAAACATGACCTCCGTGGCAGAGGTAATAATTAAGACAACAATGTGCAGGTATTACCGGTTGGGTTTTTCTGTGCGTATGTCAATGTCGTTACAGCACACAAAGTCTGCAATGAAGCGTTTTAATGTGGCCCCCAAACCAGATTTAATGTCTTGCGATTGCGTCAACGTTCAGTATTAAAGTGATATTATTATATTATTTTCTTGCACCCATGGTTAATAGCTTGTGTAGGCCTATTATAATGATCTCTAGATAAGATTTATAACCTACCTATGTCCTCTAAGCTAAGGGATCTAAGCATTTGAGTGTCATTTATAAAAATGCCAGATCATCCATTAGATATTGGTGCGTGACGTGTAAAAATATCTGTTTCTAGTAGACTGTCCTGAATAAGCCAATTTAGCTTTTCTCCTGATCATTTCCTACCAATCAGGGCATCTCAGCTCTATTTATTTCGGGAATCCTTCTTGCTTGTCAAACCCATATAGCTAAGCTCTACCACAGGAGCATGAATGCAACACTTAGGGAGGGAGCGTGTGTTTGGGGTGTTACTTTCAAAACCTTGCTCTCTTCACCTCTGGCCCTACAGCAGCCTCTATAACCTGTTTTGTTTTGGTTACTTTAATGCACATGATTTTTATTGTAATCCACATTTTGTGACAGAGTGGATTTGATTAAACATTTTAGGGGACAGCCATATGCAATAGCTTGCTGTTTCCTCTGAAGCATTTCCCCCGCGCCTGAACTTTTTTCAATGGTAAACCCGATGACATTTAAATAATAAAAAAAAAAAGAGCTAGTGAAAGTGATTAACAGAATGGTGTCACACCACAGCACGGTATAATGCCAGTGCAGCAACAGTGACAGTGACACTGCTGTACAAGCGGGCTACTTCAGTTCTGCACTATATCCGTCGCCCTCTGAACGTCCTCCTGCATCACTCTATTGCATCACTCTGTGAGCTGCCTGCATGCCGTCTTCATTTGAAACCTCATCCTCTTTGTCACAGGAGTAAAAAAAGCACTCGTCGCGCCGAAGCAGGAGGTGGCTCCCAAAGCGGCGCTCGCGGCGGCGGCGGTGGCGGCGGAGGTCCCCGCTAAGGGCTTCAGAGAGCAGGCCCTGGACCAGCCCCTTCTGCAGCAGGACAGGGTGGGGCTGGGAGGTGGTGCAGGAGGCGGAGGGGAGGAGGAGGAAGAGGAGGAGGAAGAGGAGGTGCAGGTGCAGCAGCAGCAGCCGGCGGCGGTAGCAGCAGCCGTGGTGGTGCCCCCTGGTCACATTAAGCAGCCGGTACCCCAAGCGGTGGTGGACAAGCCTGTTCTGTTCGACGAGGACAACAAGGCGGCCATGCGGGCCGATGAGTTTGGAGAACAGAACAGACAGCTCCAAGGTGCAATATTCACCTGCCCTAGAACTAATTCTAAATATTTAGCCCAAGGCTAATGGATGGGATGCTAATAATTGGTGTGTTGGGTGTCCTGCCGGTGTTTTCAGCTCCAGTCAACGTGAAGGCCGAGAGTGTACAGATGAAGGCCCTCCCGGTGCCCCCCAACCCGGCACAGGTGCCCAAGCCCTTGGAGCCCCACAGAGTCAAAGACCAGGTCCCGGTGCAGCTGCCTCCTCACCACCAGAGTGAGTTCACCTGAGGGCTGGGGCTTAGAGCGCTGGCCTGGTTAGAGCTGGCTGGTCGGAACGGTAGGATGAGATGTTTAACCTGCAGTGGATTTCAGGTGAATCCTTTTTCCCCCCTTGGGAAAAGGATTTGCAAAATGCAAGACCCTCTTTCCCACATATATAGATGTAGGATTCTGCAAATGCAATATTTGGTATTCATTTCCATGAATAAAATGAATACAAAAAGTATTTGTTTAATCTGCTGCTTTAGGAAAGCCCTCACCATGTGCAACTCTTGTCATGCAAGCATGTGAATGTGACCAATTCAACCAAAGAAAATTGTTAAATGGACATGTGGGCAACAGGTTATTGTTGGATTTAGTTTCCGGTTGGTTTGTGTCTTCAGGTATCCTGTGTGTGTTTGTGTCAGGTTTAACGGTGTGATTTACCTCCCTGTAGAGAACCGTGTGCCATAGGTTTCTCATAAGAAGCAGGTGGGGATACTCGGGTCGGTGGCAGCTGAATGGTGTCTGGTTCCCTGCCCCCTCGACTCTTAATCCATGTCGATCCAACATTTCCTCCATGAGTGTGAAGCTCTTCCCTCCCGAATGTTGTATGATGGCTTAGGACGCGATTGGTTGGTTCTGGGCGTGGAAGTGCGGCCGAGGAGGGGAGGGCAAATGGGGAGTGGGTTCGGGGGACAGGAGGCCCAGCAGAACGTGTGTCCTGCTGCCTGCTTTCTTCTCGGCTGCATCCTCTCCGCTCCTTCTCGCTCTCTTTCCGGAAAGGTTCCATTACTCCTGCTCCCTTTTGCTCTGCCGCAATCTTGCCCCTATATCTTTAACGCGTAAACCTTCTCTCACGAAAACTGTGAAGGGAGATAAGATGTTACTTTTAAAAAAATAAAACAAAGCACGACCTAATCTTTATTTCTTCAAAAGGACATCCGCTTCTTAGTGCTGTTTTACATTTTTCTACTCTCTTCATTGGCTGACTTAACTTGCCCCATCTGAAAGCCCCATCCCGTTACTGCTCTTATCTTCCTCCAACCTACAGAATGATCCATCCATTCATCCTACTCTTGCCCCAAAATCATCCAAGATCCAATCCCTCCTCCTCCTTTGATGGCCCATTCCATGGCACCTCTCTCTCTCTCCCTCCCTGTCTCTGTCTGTCCCTCTGTCGACCTTCTCTTTGCTCGCTCGCTCGCTCGCTCGCTCTCTCCGCTCTGCGCCTGCCTGGCTCGCCCTCTGACGAGGCCCCTTCTCTGCGTCCTGCAGGCCGCTTCTTTGACGAGAACGAGTCCCCCGTAGATCCCCAGCGCGGCTCTAAGCTGGCGGACTACAACGGGGACGACGGTAACGTGGGTGAGTACGAGGCCGACAAGCAGGCCGAGCTGGCTTACAATGAGGAGGAGGATGGTGATGGTGGGGAGGAAGACGTCCAAGGTGAGCCGGGGCAGCGGGTGGGCGGGGTAGGGGAGGGAGGGAGCGGGTACCGCTGGACCTCCTCTTGTCCAGATGCATATCCATCATTCCTCTGTTGCCTCCCCTCGCCGCCACTCCCTCCCCTACCCTCCCCACCCACCCTTCATCTGTCCCAGGATCTCACAGTTCCCACTGGGGCTCCCCGCGTCCCCTTACCGGGGGCGAGAGCGAGGGCAGCATGGTGATGAACCACCGGCGTCTCTCTCGCCTTCAGAAAGATTAATTGCAGAGCAAAAAAACCTCAAGGTCAACCCTTGGAGGTTGATTCCGCTGCCGTTTGACAACGGCCACTACGAAAACTGCTCTGGGTGAGCGCACTGAAAAAACAGGAACCCCAGCCCCCCTTTCTCCCTTATTATTCTGGGGGACTACCTAACCAAGGGATGTGAGGTTCTGTGTTCTCGTAGCCCCCCCTCCACCCCTACTCCCGTCTGGGCCGATCCAACATCTGTGACCTACATCTAGAGCCGTAGATAAGAATAGCCCTGCGTGTTTGTCGATGTGTCTGGGCTCTCCTTGAAAAAGCCCTGCATGTCTGATCAGCTTTTGTTGGTGTTTTTGTCATGTGTGATTTGGTACTGTGTCTGTTCATCTTAGTATGAGTTCAATCATTTGTGCTTTGATGCTTCCTGTCATTTTACATTGTTTGTTTCACATTTGTTTTAGGAATTCATATGGAGAGAAAAATGTTTTTCGACTTCATTCACAGAACTCCCACTACTCTGCCTGCAGTCATTTCCATGCTCTACATTTGTTTTTTTGTGTTTTACAATGCCATTGTGTGTGTTTTTGTCTTGTGACTGCTCACAAAATATGCATATTCTCTTCATTGTTGATATACTGCTTTCTTGTATTTGGTTGTAAAGATAATGATTGATACACAAATAGTGTTTTGATTGAAAGTATAGTATTTTTAGTAATTTTGTCAATTTGCTTTTTAGTTTCTCATGTGAAAGCATTCCCAAACTTGGGTGACAAATCAATATTGTAAGCTCATAATTGTCAGACTCAATAATATCACAATACTATACAACACATAACACCATATATTGCTATGTTGCCCTTTTGCATTAGTCCTGAAGGGGGAATTCCGGTATAGTTGTTGCAGGTGTCTGGTACCACATCACTAATGGTCTGCCTGCTCTCTCTCTGCTTCCAGATGATGAGGATCGGGAACTGCAGGGAGGACGAGCCGGGGAGTATGGGAAACGGCGTCAGGCTGCAGACATTCTCTAAAACCAGGACTCGGTGTTGCTATTCCTCTGATTAACAACAAGGTCCTACCGCGACCGTCCGCCACACGACAAACCCACACTCTCTGGCAGCAGTAGCCCTGGACTTCACTGTGCCCCAGAACGTCTGCCGTGTGGTTTATGTTCAGGAACTATGATGGACGCCAAGACATAATGAAGGAGTTTGTTGAGACGTACCGATTATTAAAGAATGGCTTAAGATGGCAATGCCTTTTCAGCTGGTTAGAATGTTTTTTTTTTGTTAGTTCTGATGCCCACGGAAGTCTCCAAAACATTGTACAGGGAAGATTCATGTTGTTTGTTTTTTTGTTTTAAGAATAATAATGAAGAACTTATATTTTTTGGTCTACGGTCGGTAACCCTAGTTGCGCAAACCCCTCAGCGTCGTCCTTTCTTTCTCTTCTTTCCTGGAGGCTACAGATGGATTGGTTCAAGCCCAACGTCACAGCAACGGCTAGGAAGACGTTGAAGGCTCTTTCAGCATCATAATGATGGGAGCATACAATAATGCACTGCCAAGAAGTTTGCTTGTGACTCAAGAAGTTTTTCTTTCTTTCTTTCTCGACTTCCCAGACACGCAAAGGAACTACTCAATCTGTTTTTATAGAATGCTATTGCATGATTTAGAAATGTTTTGTTAATTGTCAAAAATGAGCAAAATACTAAGGCTTTAGCAATACTTGACCAACATTAGTATCCTCCTGTGCTGTGCGAAAACAAGAGCACATAAGGACCTAACTGACTGACATCTGTGTTCATTAGGTACCTTGTACATATGTAGTGGAACTGTTGCCATTTGTATTGTAGATGTTTTTCTTTATATTCTGGGACTATGGTGGACATAAAATTTTGTTTGTGTAGCCATTAAAATTATTTCTCATGGGAAGGCATATTGAATGTAATTTAATTTGTTTAAAGGTGATTATTCATGTCATCTATCACTTATGAAGCAATGCCTCATAATTGATACATGAAGTAGATCTAATTTCCCCCCCAAAAAAAATACTTATTAGTATTTATATAGGCCTATATATGTTCTGTCTAGAATTGCCTATATGAACCTATAAACCTGCACTTACATTGTGTAGATAAAATATATTTTTTATTATTCTAAAGTTTCCTTTACCCAAACCGAATTTGGGAGCTTTGGCATAATTGCATACTCTTGTACAAAACAATCACTAAGGGTATGTATATATGAGTGCAATATTTCACACACCAGATTGTGAAAATGCAATCACAGGCTTGTATGAATCAAACAGGTGGATTTGTTTTTCCAACCAAATTGTATTTAAATGGGGCAAGAGCATTGCATGGAATACTTAATCAATAATAAAGGAATGCATAATACATTGAAATCCTATAAAATAATCGGGCGGGAAATGGCATTATTATTCAACAGGTATGTATTTCAACAACTTGCACCACATGGATACATTTTTTTTTTTTACACGTGTAATAAAGCAGGCAAATTATGTATCAAAATTCCAAGGCATACCTAGTATTGCCTCTAGGCACTTAACAGTGGCTGGGAACCACTATTGTTGCTGGCCAGTCCCTGGCTCTCTGATGCGAGGTAAGGGGGTGTGTTCGTGCGAGGTAAGGGGGTGTGTCCGGGTCCCATACGGGTATCTGCCTCAGAGAGTGGGCAGAGGAGGCGGGAAATGGCGCCTGGTAACAACGGAGGATCCTCCGGACTCGGCCTCTGAGTAGCGACAGCGTGAAGGCGGACCGGATCACGTAAACAACCCGCTGTTGTCCCATGTTTGTGGTGGCGGCTGGCGGAGCCCCACTCGTTTCACTCTGCTGCCCGGCTGCACTGCGGATCACTTGTGTGAGTACATACCATGTTGTGTTTCTTCTTGTGTGAACGCTCATTGGCGTGGGTGAGGGAACATGTTTTCATATAGTGGCTGTTCACCAATGCTAGCCCGGAGCTATTCGGCAAGAAAAAACAAAAAAACGAAATATGGCTGGAAAACAACAACCAGGCGGACGTGGCTGTTAATGGACTATGTTCCCCCCACACCGGGGTCGTATCGACAGCCTTGATTAGGGTGATTAGTACTGAATGCTGGTCCACGGAGCCCCGGGTCGCCGAGCTGTGTACTGGTAGCATCTGAGTCAAAGTCAATGGGTTAGCATGTTAGCTTTAGCCACAATGCTTACAGCCCAGCCGGAATGTCATGTTTCCTCACTACATGGTGAGGTTGAGACCCTGGCCGTGGTCTCCCGGTTCATGTAATATCATGTAAGGGTTGATTGAAGACCACCCCTCGCTGTGTTTAAACACATGACATGTATTGAAGGTGTAGCGGTGGTCTGGATCGTTTCCTTCCCTTGATAAATCACTTGATTCATTTCTTCACGGTAACAAGTAAACCCAACAGGCGGTTGTGACACATTTTACAATCAGTCTAAAATATAGCTCGTTACACTGATGTTATACTCGTGTTAAATTGTATTTTGCGTTCAAATTGCTAAGGGAAGCTTTGATGCTAAACTAGCACCTAGTTCTGTCCAGGTCTGGTTACATGTTATCCTACTTTCTCACGATCTGATCATCTTTTAAACGTTACATTAGTTGTTGAAATGATCACATGTGGTTTGGCCCCAAGAACCTACAATACAACCCACGGCTTCCGACGTGTGTGTAGCGTTACTTGATGGGTGTTCATTGAACTAACGATATAGTGGCTAGCTGTCCACCTGGTTGGCGCTGTGTTGGTTTGATTATCCCCCAATCAACATGTTGTTTTCAGTGGATGCGTTCGTGGGCTTTTTTGGTTTAAATATATACGTGTATAAAGAACGTGGTGTTGTTGTTGTTTTTTTTTAACTTGTGCGTAGCTTTTCGTGTAGGCTATAGTGAAGGCCCCGGTGGCTAATGATAGCTAACAGGCTAAGAGGCTTGTATTGGCATCGTTGCACCGTTTCCCGCTCACTTGTTGTACCTACATGAGCCCTGGGTGGCTGTCTGTAGACATCTACAGCACTATATATTATGAGGCTGAGACCCAAGCACAAATGCATTGAGTAGTTATGGCCGTATCAATAGGTTTCGTTTCGCGTTATTCCCCTTTTTAACAATATTATACTTATTTAAATGCACTTAAACCAGGGTAAACCAACATATTTTACTCATGTAAATCACTGGTCACTTGGGTCACTTGAGGAATAATAATGGGATTCGCTTTAATATTTAACTTATGTACTATATTGTGTGTGTATGGTTTTTTTTGTGGTTTTATTCTTCTTAAAAATAGTGTCTCAGTAATCGTCTTACTGTCCTGCACATTCTGCTGTGCCACTCTAATTTCCAGGCTAGGGTAAAGAACATCTTGTCCTATCTCCAGTTTTCACTCCTAACTAATCTTATCTTGTCAACTCCTGAAAGACACAATGCATCCTTGAGTATCTTGTCAGGATAAGTTGAAAAAGATCACTAATTCAATTGTGCAGCTTTAAGCTGGTTAACGGCTATATGATCAACTTAATGACACTGTGCTCCTGAGATGCGTTGTGTGTCTTGTGGGGAATGGGGTATAGTGCCGTATAGACCAACACACCGTCTTCATCGGTTTGCAGATACATCCCTGTGGAAATGTAAACCAGATGTAGTTCTGGTGCAGGAACTGGATATGTCCTAACACATTTCCATCTAGTTGTTACATAAACCCAAAAGGGGTTTGGCTTAGAAGGAAGATAGTTGTTTTTTTATTTTTTGGGTTCTTTTTTTTTTTTTTTTTAGTTATACTAGATTTCAATTATTAAAATGATCTTGACATCGTGTTTGGGCATGTATATATGCATTTCACTGTGTTGTCTAAGCAACTATTGCAAATACATGGTTTGCACCTCTTCCGTTTCTTATTAATTATTTTTATGTTATGTAAATGGAGAATTGCAGAGATGGGGTTTGGGAAGTGGGAAACATGCCAAGATGTGCTGTGATGTCAGTGAAATGGGATCCTGAATGCTACCAGATGTTGGCAGAGGCCTGCACTAAAACTGCTACACTACTACAGCACCAGACAAGTACCACAACAATATAAGTACCAGTATCACTACTGTACAACATAACTACACCACCGCAAGTAAACGGACAACTAGTAGTTCTACAGCATTACCGCTCCACAAGACTACTAGAACTACACCACAAGTATTACCACCGCCTCGCCATAAAAAATGTGTCCTGATATTTAGTAGATTTGAACCTGGCACACTTCTCCACCACCTCTTGCTTTATGAATGAGCAGTCCGCCTCCTACCCCTCTGTGAATGAAATTTTAATTTGAAAAGTGTCTAACGTGTTGCTCCCTCTCTCCTCCTGGTATCGCCAGCCGTACATGTGACTGCAGAAACCATGAGGCTGAGAATGCGTAAAGCATCCCAGCAGTCCGTCCCAGCCGTGGCGCCCCGCCCCTCGCGGACCAAGCGCAGGCATTCCGACGTCGAGGAGGATACGCCCACCAGTGGTGGGAGGGGCCTCCTCTCAACTATTAAGAAGTTCATCAGGGGCAGCACCGTCAAGGTAACATCCGCCTAACTGTTTCACCGGTCTGGAGTTGTAATTGGTCGTTGTAAATGATGGCACGGCTTGGGTTGGTGTGAGGGCTTCATGGTAGACAGTTTGTCAATCAACGAGTAAACTCCTGCCTTTCGTTCCCAGCAGCACTGAGTTACTGTATATGGGCGACAGGATCCACATTTCAAGAGGAGTCCATTCTCTTGCCCACCAGTTGTCTCTTGAAAAAGTAGCGTAGTATTAGCCAGGGTATATTTTTCCAGCTGTAATTCCAGTGTGTGTCTGAGCATAGTGTCGTCTTTCTCGGGCTTACTGGAATGCTGCAGCTCGTCCGGTGAGAGCTCAGGCATCATTCTAAATTTAGCTGCTGGCTCACACAGTGGGTGTGTAGCAACAGGCACAAGAACTGGTGGAAAAGTCCTGCTTGGCTGAAAGTCTTGTCCTCAAGGACAGACTCACTATATACATTACCGGCCCTTTGATTCCACGATGCGGGAACTACATGCAGGAATGCTGTACCAGACTACTATGCTGACAATTGCACCTCCCACTGTCCTGCTGTTGTTGTTTGTTTTGAGAATGACAACCACCTCAGCGATGGCAGATTGCATTTGGGAGCAGAAAAGACAGACAAATCATAGGCATATGTTCATCCAAGCAGTGTTTTCATAATATCCCACCACTCAGATGATGGATATTTCCTGCCTTTGGTGTTTTTAAGATCCTTCCTGTGAAATTGAATTCACAGTAATACAACGCAGTGTTAAAATGAATCGAGCCATGCTGTTACCCAGCAGGCCGCCATCTGATGCCCAGTTCAGACCACTTTCTAAACGGTTGCACCCATGATGATAACGACAAATATAACCGCATAGACTGCTTGTGGATAGGACTTAAAATCTATTCTGATCTTGGTTTTTCTATTGGACAGCATAATTATCTGGGTTTTTTATTGGATTGACATACCATGAGCAGAGGCGTAGATGTGTGAATAGATATACAGTCAGACCACCATCATACTGATGCCATAAGGAGTGATGCACTGATTAGATCAGTGCTCATCCCTCCCCGTAAAGTATAGCTCCATGAATCAGTCAAATGTCTTTTTTTTATTTTTTCAACATATTATTCCCATACATGCGAATGAACATCTTCATAACAAGGTTAAACCTGGAGAACTTGTTTATTCAATACCACACACACACACACACACACACACACACACACACGCACACACACACACCTACCTTCTGCAGACCAATTCCATGAAAACACAGTGGCACGTAACACTGCCCCTCTCAACTTCCTGGTGTCCTCTGTCCACATATATCCGGATAGGCACTGGCACGGATTACTCACACCTGCCATTAAAACGTGCGTGCCCAGTCGACTTGTGTTATTGTGTTTCCTCACCCCCCCCCCGCCTTCCGACTTGACATGTGAATCACCAAGCACAACAGTTCCTTGGTAAGGCTGTAGCACCTGGCCACACAAATTAACTAGCATTATAAACTGCTGTGAATTTTGGCTGACCACAGAGGAGATGGCAACCTTCCAGATGTTGGGCGTTAAATCCAATTAAAATATTAGGACCAGCTCATGCACAACTAGTCATCGCTTGTTGGCACTGGTCAGGGCCAATGATCATGGTGGTGACGCATGTGTCCTAGGAAGCAGTCATAAGGAGCTTCACCGGCCAAATTGCCATGCTCATACTCTTACAAAAGTACTTCATACTTTTGTGATATTGATGTGCATCTTCAGCTTTACAGTTGTGCTCAGATGAGATTATTTACCCTTAAAGGCTCATGTGTTGTCTTCAGCTTGTTTTTGTCCTGCCAAACCTAGCAAGTATCCACCATTCAAATTGCTACAACAGCCAGGGTGATTTGGGCTGTGTTCTATACAGTCTGCTAGGGAAATGCATCTTATGGTAAAATTGGACTAGAATGAAAATTATTCAATGCGTCTCCATTAAAAAAAAAATAAAAAATTCTAACTAGATATTACAAGACTCACCCCCCCGTGATTGAACAAATATACCCTTTCTGTCACACATGACCCTTTTTAACCCGAATATTGTTGAAGGAAGTGAAAGGCTTGCTTAATTTATCTATCCTCCTGTGTTGTGACATTTCTTATTGTTCCAGGTCCAACAGGATAGCCCAGCCAAGAAGGCACGTCTCCACTGTGATGTGGACAACAACCTGATCTCTTCGACCCCTACCGGCAGACCCCTGGCACGGCCCAGCCGGAGAGGCCCCGCCAACGGACGTAAGTGGTGCTACCAGCCCGGGTGATGGATGGCTCCCACTTTCTCCATTTGGGATTACATTGTTCTCCCGCCGGGAATACCTTGTGTGGGGAAAGATTCAGATTCAGAGTACTGTATAAATCAAGAGAGGAAGTGGTTTCTGTCACAATGGATCAGCTCCAGTTGGAGAATTTAAATGTATACACAACAATAAAGTACAGTCATGAACATATGAACTTCAGAAAAACATGCACATGTATACACAACAATGTACATACAAAATGCATTGAATACAGCAAATTATTTCAAACGATCGATTTCCTTTTCCTATTATACCAATGGTCCATTTCCTCCTGCTGTTCCCTGCAGAGACCAGCAACCATGACAGAAGTAAGGAGAAGGCCAACGGAAAGATGGAGGAGACCACGGAGGTGGAGCTCCCCGTCAGCCCGCCCCGGACCACCCTCCTGGGAACCATCTTCTCCCCCGTCTTCAACTTCTTCTCACCAGCTAAAAACGGTACTTTACCAGAACCACCACGCGTCCTTTCCTCAGCGTCCTGGGCCTCAGCACGTCCTTGGTCCCCTTGTTCGGCTGGTTCCCTTTGTGTCTTGAAAATTAGATGGTACAGTTTTTCGGCAGTATTGTAGCATCGCCCCAAACTGGTACCGAGTTTGTAATGCCCATCTAACTAATAACATTACAGACATCATACTGTGGGACATAATGCATTCAATCTGGGCAATATATCAATCTATGGTGGTAGTAAATGGTAATGGTAATCTGTCCATCTGGTATATTATGTAAATCTGTTTTGTGCCCTGTTGATAATCTTGTAATCTGTCCTGCTACAGTGGTAGTAATCTGGTAATGGGTTGGGACGTATCTGTCCAGTTGCTAGTGCAAGTAATCTGGGAATGTCTCCCGGTGTGTTGCTAGTGTTGTGAGTTTGTTTTGGTAGCCTTTGTATCCTCTGTCTGATATGGTCCTAATAATCTGGTGTGTGTGTGTTGTGGTAGCGCCAGCAGGGTCCGACTCCCCAGACCAGGCGGTGGAGGCGGAGGAGGTGGTGAAGCAGCTGGAGATAGAGCAGGTGGAGGAGATCCCCACCTGCACGGCCACGGCTGTGCAGGACCTCCCCAGCGCCACGCCCCTCTACCCCACCAGGCCCCCCCTCCCAGCGCTGCAGAGCCCCATCGCCTCCGTGGCCCCCCCGCCGCCACCTCCTCCTCCTCCTCCTCCACCC
>JAOPUD010000035.1:18628469-18645469 GCA_027122715.1 Trisopterus minutus
GTGTGTGTGTGTGTGTGTGTGTGTGTGTGTGTGTGTGTGTGTGTGTGTGTGTGTGTGTGTGTGTGTGTGTGAGAACATAATGCATGTCTGCCGATCTGACTTCGCCCTCAACTGTCTTTGACATGGCAACTGGTTGGCAAGCAGAGGTGTGCC
The DNA here is from genome assembly GCA_027122715.1 of Trisopterus minutus. Lineage (NCBI taxonomy): Eukaryota > Metazoa > Chordata > Actinopteri > Gadiformes > Gadidae > Trisopterus > Trisopterus minutus. Next base: position 18,628,623 of record JAOPUD010000035.1, read on the forward strand.
AGTGGGGTGTGTGGTGGGAGGAACACCTTCTCCTTATGCTTACACATGCAAGTGTTACCGCGGTTACTAGTATAACATGCCGTTGGCGTTGCCATCTCTGAGATTTTATTCACACCGTCGTCTATACTGACATTTTGCTCTGAAGTTAACCCTAATCCTACTGGTTGTCAATGTGACTATTCGATAATAAAAGCGTAGGCCACAAAATTGTCCATAGTTCTTGAATTATCATTTAATAAGGTGGCCAGTCGTCGTGGAGATCGAAGAGGCGATGGCGACGTTCTTGATACTTTTTATTGGTGCTGGGCAGCACCGAACAGCCAACCCTGTCCCCCACATACTGTACGTTTAAAGGGGGTTAGATGTGCGTTCCATGGGATAGTCTTGTAGTCTATGTAAATGTAGTCTGTGGTTAGTCATATTGGGTCTGTGTCTCGTGCCAGTTGCACTGGTGCGTGGATGTGTGTGTGATGCACTCTAACCCTCTCTCTATTTGAGGGACAGAAGGTTTAATATCTGTCCTTCACAAATCAGGGCGCTTGGCCACCCTAAAAAGGCAGGAAAAAAACCAAACATCTTAATGCAGGCTTCTTTCAATCAATCTATAGGACAGATTACATTTAATCAGCTTCATCCCATAGTGCACAAACCTGGGTAGCCTCTTGAACCTGAATTCGCTGTGACTGAACAGGGGAAGGCTCACGCTCAGGTCACCTACGGTGTAACCTGTTACCACAGTTCTCAGAACAACACCCACTGGTGGGAAACACCAACACAACATACAGCACATAGTCAATTGTGACACATTTATCCTGGACATCGACCTGCCGCCACTCACGGGTAATCGTCATGGGCACAGAGGCTAAGCATGACGCCGGGATGCAGATAATCGCCATGGCTACACAAGAGCTTTTTATCCAATCACCGCACTACTACACACGCCGTCCAACATAGATGTTTAAACACAACCACAAAACGATTAGTAGGTAGGCTCCACGTGGACTGCCTTACACGTGTGCTGGATTCTGAGAAACCCTTTTCCTCATGAGTTGGCAGGGATGACTGGCTTTAATATTGATGCATTTTCTCCAGTGGGACACAAAGTGTTTAAATTGAAATCCCTTTTTGGCCCCTTCTCTCGTCCCCTCCGATAGCTCCAGGGTCCACTCCGGACACGGCCTACGTGGACGTGGCCCCCACTACGGTGCCAGCAGAGCCTACCTACGAGGAGGACTGGGAGGTGTTTGATCCGTGAGTCTGACGCTGCCGATCGTATTACTTTAGTGTTAAGAAAGAAGCGAAAGGTTGTCTGTTCATTCCAGGGCAGTTATGTAGTTATCTTGGCTCACTTTTTGATAAAGGCTTCTTTTATAGGATTTTACCGATCTGGGTGAACAAACCTTTGCAACTGTCTGTTACTTCCACAAAGACATGCATAAGCAATATCATTTGTCAAAATCACTTTGTGCCGTTTCTGCCTAAGAGCATTTTGCGTAAACGCACCTGCCAGGAATGTAAACAGCATAAATTTAGCACTATGTTCTTCGCGTCAAAACATTTTGTAAAGTACTCGTACGGCGAGTCGCTGATTTGTCGTCCGCAAACTTCGTACTGACTGACGCACATTGATTCCAAAAGAATCATTGTGGGAGTGTCCCCCCAGATTAATGATGGAGGATTTGTTCCGGCCGAGTAGTAGGCCGGTTTGTTTATTGGTTGTCCGTTTTGATGAGTCTGTTATAGTGTGGTGATGCCTGGTGTTCTCTGTGTTGGACTATGTTAACCCGCATTATCCGTGTTGTGTTTTTCAGTTATTTCTTCATCAAGCACGTTCCTCCTCTCACTGAAGAGCAGCTGACCCGCAAACCAGCCTTGCCTCTGAAGACCCGCAGCACTCCAGAGTTCTCCCTGGTGCTAGACCTGGTCTGTACACTCTTCCTCACACGTCATGTTACCTTTTCTCTCTGTCTGCTTGTTTTGATTGGATCGGTTTTCCATGTGATACAACTTTAAATACATTTTATGTTTCAGCAGCGTGAGCACACTGTACACATATTCCCACACCTACTGTACACATTCTTAACACTCTTCTCACACTCCATGATGCATGAATCAGCTTTACCTCATGCATTTTCCGTGATGTACGACTCGGTCTGTACTCTGTACTCACACACATGGTCGACAGTGGCTCGGAGTGTAGAGTGGGCCGGCGGAAAGTTGCTGTGTCGGTTCCCTTGCTCCTAGCTAAGTGTATGTGTCCCTGAGCAAGACGCCCAACCCTAAATGATCCAGGCATGCTGGCTGTTGCCTTGCTTGGTAAATAAATGGCCGAATTTGAGGCATTAATTCTAAAGTACTGCAAGTGGCCACCAATCTGAAAAGCGCTAGATATATATATACTAGCAATTTACTACATACTACTCATGCAGGAACACTCAAGTCAGCAATTATCCCATTCAAGTAATTTATTGTGACTGCTGGAGATTATTAAGTTATTGCCTTAAATACAACCGTTTCATTGCCATCAATGTTTCAGGGCTGTTGCCTTAGAGGAAGGGTTGCTGTTTATTACTAATGCAGTAGTGGAAGTACAGTACAAGACCCTGTGATCTGTGCTTCTAAAGCTGCTGCTGAACGGCAAAGAAACAAACGGGAGAGATAAGAGGCTACAGCTTCAAAGATAAACACCATAAAATATGTTTCCATGACAACCAGCCACACGCAGAGCTTTGAAAAGCATCGGTGTGTGTGGGGATTGAAGGCTAAACAAACGGGACTGTTGTCCAGAGTGGATAATAAGGCACTCTAATGCCTAATATTAAGCATTTTTTGTGTTATTGAAATGTCTTTTTTTTTTTTTTTTTTTGTTTCTGAACTTGTTTCCTCAGGATGAGACGTTGGTCCACTGCAGTCTGAATGAGCTGGAGGACGCAGCACTTACCTTCCCTGTCCTCTTCCAGGATGTCATCTACCAGGTGAGGCTCTCCGGATCCCACCGTGGTCCCTCTGTGTCTCATGGGGGGCTTCAGAGAACCAAGCCATCAAGGCTCTCCGGGGCCCCTCCGCGGGCCCCTCCCTCCATGGGCCCACTTGTTGCTTCAGAGAACCAGGGTGTCTGGGCTCTCATTGTCCCACTGTGTTGCGTCAGAGAAACAGTGTGTTGTGTGGATCCTCTGTCCCTGACCTGTTCAATATTTAGTACAACCATAATTAATTCATTTAATTTTACATTACACAAAGCCGAAAAGCAATTGATAGTGCTGGGCTCTGTATTTTGCATTTTTGTTTTGTTTTGCTCATATTTCTCTAGCTGTTTACTGTTACAAAGCACATATTAGCTCATAAAGTAATTGGTCAGGCTTTTATTTTGACATATTGGGAACAAAGGTTGAGCATAATGCGATATATATACCCTACCAGTAGTCCAGACTGGCCTGTCCTGATGTACTCTACAGATCCAATGTCGCAGACAGCACCCACCTTTCAGCCTAGAGCAGTGGAGAACCTAGTAAAACAATAACAGTGGAAAAATGTCTCTCATACAATCCAAAGACCGATTATTTTCCCCGTCTGTTAGGTTAAACAAATCATCCCAAATGTGGGACATGAATGTGAGATTAATAAAATGCATATCTTAAATATGTATGTGTTCTTGCTGCCAATTCAGTTCATACTGATCTGTTCTTGGGGCATCACTATGGGGTTCATCTCATTAATGAGGTGTTTTTGTGTTATGTTGTACTGTGAGATGTGTGTTTGTGGTTAACGGTCGTGTTTCCTGCAGGTCTATGTGCGTCTCAGGCCGTTCTTCAGAGAGTTCTTGGAGCGCATGTCCCAGATCTATGAGGTAGCGACCACAGACGCCTCTAGGGGCTGCAGTAGAATATGCATTTTGGTCTGAATTTGCATCTGCCCTCCGTTATCGTGACTGATCCTGTGCTTTGTCGTGCTGTTCAGATCATCCTCTTCACGGCCTCCAAGAAGGTGTATGCAGACAAACTGCTCAACATCCTTGACCCCAAGAAACAGCTAGTCAGGTGGGACTCTCTTACAAACCACCATCATTTATTTATTTTTATTTTTATTATGAGCCATTCATTTGCTTGTAAATGGGAATCAAGCGCTTGGACCGTGGCTTTTACGTTGCTGTGCGCCTCGCTGAGCAACTCAAGAATCAAGCCGCAAACGGCATTGTAGATTTACATGCAGAACTTCCATAGTTGCTCTGCAACAGTAAAAAGGCTCCGACCAAAGGGCAGTGCAGTCCACCTGGCGTCCGACTCATGTTTCCATCCCTGTGTTGCTGCCCATGCAGGCACCGGCTCTTCCGCGAGCACTGCGTTTGTGTCCAGGGGAACTACATCAAGGACCTGAACATCCTGGGCAGAGATCTCTCCAAGACCATCATCATTGACAATTCACCGCAGGCCTTCGCTTACCAGGTGCGCTGTGGGAGCCCACCACTCCCTGGGGTGGAGTGTCTGTTCTGTATACTGGCAGGGAAAAATAAACAAAACCTCTTGGTAGTCTCACAGTTGGCATAGAGACCATTTGGTATGTTGGCTGAACAGCCGAGACGGTTACAGTTTTTACCAAATTATAGAACCAGTGCAGAGATACTACAGTGTAGAAGTGGCGGTTGGATAACTGCTTAGGTTGTCTGGCTAAGCTGTAATGTCTACAGTCTACCTGTAGGCTGTGTTGAAGACGTCAGCTTTGGCTAAATTGTAGATATTTGACTATAATATAGATGGTCAGCTATGATTAGAGTGTATTGATGAGTTTTATATATTTTGAGAGTAGACTGAAACATATTTGAGAATGGATATGCATATTGGTGGGGAAATGTTTGTAAACATGGGCAGAAATGTTGGTGGAGGATGGTTGGTATTTCAGGAACAACAACTAGTTGTCATGGTGATTAAACCCTCCCCTCTCCCCTCAGCTCTCCAATGGCATTCCAATAGAGAGCTGGTTCATGGACAAGAATGACAATGAGCTGTTGAAGCTGGTCCCCTTCCTGGAGAAGTTGGTAGAGATGGTGAGTTCACTGCTTATGGACAGGTTTTAAAATGCATAGAAACAGTCCTACACACACAGTTCTTGTCCTTGAACTAGTGTGGTCTGGACCAGATATGGAATTGAGTATTTGCTGCGATGTCGCTGAGATGTCGCTGAGATGTTGCTGCAATGTTTTTTGTTTTTTTTTATGTTGTCTCTTCTCTGTCTCTGTTGTCTCAGAACCAAGATGTCCGCCCACACGTACGAGAGCGTTTCCGGCTACACGACCTGCTGCCCCCGGACTGAGTCACCGTGGTTACAGGACGACTGTCATCAACAGCGGACATGTAAAAAGCCCTCCTTCAGACGAACTCGACAACATTACCATTACTGTTAAATCATCAGCCCCTTTCCTTCCTTCCCCGTTCACTTTTGTTTTTTTTAAACCCCAAATGATTTTAAGACTATACATCATGACGATGAAGAAATATAAAGATTTTTAAAGCCGGGGGTGGGATATTTTTTTTCTACCAACGAGAAGGAAAAATGAAACAACCTTCCTGGATGAGCTGTGTGGACTCCTTTTTTTTGTTCGCCCGTTGCCGCGGCAACGCCTGTAAACAGATTTTAGGGGAAGACCACCTTTTTAAAACGACGATCTCTAGCTTCGGCTAGTCCTTTTCACGCCAAAACCAGCCCCCCCGCCCAGGCCCCCCCCCCCCACACACACACACCCACCCGGTGCTCCTCCGCTCGGTGAAAAGGACTCCAAAATGGACGAGGACTTCTTCGTCTATTGGACTGCGTTGGACTGCCTCCATGTCCCACCCTTTTTTGAACATGTAGTAGCGTCTAAGATGTCATTATGCATTCCTCTACAGCTGAATTTTGCATCACTTTGGCTGCTGGCATTTTGTTTTTAGTAAAAAAAAAAAAAAAAAGAAAGAAAAAAATGAACTGTTTGTGTATAGATGGGTGGGTTGGGTAGGGCGGGCGAGGGTCCCTGTATGGTCACATGACTAAACGGTATGCTGAGGTTTGTCGGCCGTGCCGGTGTGCAGAAACCGGGCGCGCTCAAACGTTAAGTAAACACATGATGGCTTTCTAATTAAGAATTGGCTTGAAGTCTGCTTACCTGACACACGCAACAGGTCATTAAAGGGCATTCATTTTTAAAGTGATACGTGTCAAAGTTAAGTTTCTATATATGGTTTTTTGTTTTTAATGGTCTTTTTGGTCTGATATCAGTATTGTTTTCTGCGCCCAGTTGTTGTTCAGCTCGGCGCCAGCGCTCGGCAAGCTCTCACGTGTAACTTGATGGCTATGTGTTTGTAGCTCTTGGAGACTAACTCCCGTAGCACCTCTTTGCCAGCATGTGATGGATTCTGGCCAGCCTGTGGACCAGCCCCTGTCTGGTACCCGTGTCTGTTGGCCATTCCCACTGCAGCACCAGTCCCTACACCTCCCCTGCTCATCTGGCAGTGTCTCCTTTCCTTGACCCTGTTTTATGTACGTTCTCTGATGCCTTTTTTTTTTTCTTTTTTCTTTTTTTCTTTTTTCTTATTTGGAATGCAGTTTTACAGTGTGATTTCGTTGACAAACGGCAACTATATGAATGTGTTTCTGCCCCTACCGCCGCGCTTCTGGACAGTTGTGGCTGTCCCCCTCCACAGAGCTCGCGGAGGGTCCGAGGTCGTGCCCTCGTGATGTGTCGTCGTAGGAAATGTTTTTGTTAGTGCTGGAGGCGTAACCTCCGCCACCACCACGGGGGAAAGCAGACCACCACCTCGACTCCGCCACATTCTCAGTACTGTGGCGTTGGGGCCTGGTGTCGGCTTGGGATGAAGTCGGATGAAGCGCTGTAGAAATTACTCCTAGAATCCCCTCGTCCTCGGTGGTGCGTTGAGACTACAGTGCCACGAATCTTGGTTTAACCCCCACGGGTTTCGTAGAAGAAGACAATCAAGACGGCAAGTTGCGACGGCTAAGATGTGGAGAAGTGTGGGGCTCGGTTTTTATTTGTCGTGTCGTATATAGTTGTGGTTCCATGAACAAAGCAGTATGGCTTCCCTTTCTCCTTCTTCCTGGCTTGTAGAGCACAAACAGCTCACTGCGTATCCATGCCTCTCCTAGCTGGAGAACCATGAACTCGAGTCTAGCCTGATCACTCCCTGGGCGCTATGTATGTATGTATGTATGTTTGTATGTAAGTGCGTGTGTGTCGAGACTCTGAATGTAAGCAACGCAGAGAGCTCCAGCTGAACACGCTCCTTCATTCTCCACAGCTCACCGCTGCCTAGTTCAGTTTAAAGGAGGTACCAAACCTGAAACCAAATGGCTGCAACAGCAACCCCTCTGGTGAAACAATGCACATACTGCAGTTGCCCTTTTCTGATTGGCTGAAATAGGTGCAGAGCGAGGCCATTCACCCTATCAACTAAAGCATAGACATCCGCTGGTGCTAATGATGGTGTTTGGTGTCCCTGTGCGTTGGTTACTCCTTTAAAACCGATTTCATGGTATGGGGCACGTCACACAGACCCTCAGAATTACTAGGGGAGGGGGGTGGGGTTGGAGGGGAGTTAACAATAATTTAGTTATTTCAGGGGGTCCCACTGGGTAATGCTGTCCCTTTATGTTGTACCCTGTGTGTTGGAGAGATGGTTAAGGGAGCATGGTGCGGATTGTGAGCTGGGCTTGTTTTTTTTTTAGGTTTTTTTTTCTGAAGGATCGGTCAGGAGGTGTTTTTGATATTTGTCATCCAGCTCATTTTTATGTGCATTACCATTTGTATTGTACACTTGGGTGTTGTACAATAACAAACTGATTCATGTTTAAAAAAAATCCTTAAATAAGGAAAATCTTTTGTATTTTTGATTTCAAAAGGCATGTCGTATCTACTTTTTAAATGTATTAATGAAGATTTAACTTTACATAAGATGGAGTGTCTTTTTTTCTTACAACTATCTGTATGTATGTTTAGTTTAGCACAGTGTCACTAAACTGTTTAACTTAGCATGTAGAGAATCAAGCTTGCTATATGAGGAAAGTCCTGGTTAACTTTTAATCAAGGCACTTCTTTTCTGCAGAAAAAAAAGCAATCGTGTTACAGATCTTTTTTTTTTTTATTTCTCCCCAATATCTGTTCAGCCATTTTACTTGCAGGAAATGCTATTTGTGCTAAAGATGTATTTAAAAAAAAAATGCTTAAAGACATCTTTCTTGGCCAAAAGGCTATGCTATTGTAAAGTGTATATACAGTTACAATGACTTTCTGAAACAAAGTTTTAAAGTTAACCTGTGTTTTTGTCTTCATTTTGTGCATGCTTGAACTTCCGAATTTGTCCGAGACTGAGAATAACAAAACTTAAACCGCAGCAACCAAGTAAAATGCATTGTCAATGCAGGCTGATAGGTGTTGGATATGCCTGAGGGCCGAGGCCATCATAATTTATTTTCTAAATAAATATTAAGCTCACTTATCTTAGTTAACTTATGTTTTAAGATGGGCATCGTTGGGCCTTGGGTTATTATTTGTGTGGGGTGCTTTACGGTCCAGTGGGGAGACTACGGGTCAAAAGGTTGTTGGTTCGACTCCTGGGTAGACCGATTTATATTTTAATTTGATAATTTCCACTTTCTTTCTTCGTCGTGGTAACAACGCGTAGCGGGTCTTTGATTATGCATGCACGGACAAACTAATGCGAGTGCAACAACCTGTAACTACCTTGCAATTATTGGTCGTTATTATCATCGTAAGGTTTTCCGCACCAGCAGATGTCGGGGCATCTTATGTTGTCTTGAGTGACCGGACTCCGGTTTCAGACAAGAGCCGTGAGAGGAGCTAATCAACACGGAGCATGAATATTTCATCACTAATGGCCAAACTTTTTTTCTTTTTTTCCCCCCCAGGCGAAATCCGTTCCGCGTTTCGCACCTCGTCCGTCGCTTTCTGGCCTTAATTACGAGACTTTAGAGCACCAGGTGTAGCGTTGCACTCAGACATGTGAGTGGTTTCCAAGACAGTTAGTAGGCCGGGTCAGTCCCCGCCACCCCGTCTTATCTGGTCCACCTCTTCAGCATCCCTTGAGAAACTGACGAAACACCTTGGCGTGGTCGATTGGACAATATTCAGAACAAGCGAAAGGAAACTTGTCTCATAACCAAGATGAAGCTGGTGGTTTTAAAATGTCCCCCTTTGCGTGAAATTGGTGTTTTCTAACTTGACGGGATAAGAAAAGAGGATATCTCAATTTTTTTAATTTGGACATTTTGAGGTGAACGTCAGGAAAATGTGGTCAACCCCTACCATTTGTATTGTGTGCATCCTCTTTGGTAAGTGCCCTGTTTTATAAAAACGGCCGAATCAGCCTGGTGATATATTGGACATAATTACATTTTAAATGACGCGCAAATTGCCACAACATTTGCCCTATAAAAATCTAAGTTTAATGTATAAATATTCAACTATTTTTACAGTATGCCTGTTGAATTTAAATCGTATAGCCTCAATATCATCAGTAAACCATACATCTCAAACAAATGTTATTCCTTTTCGTTGTATGGATTATGTGTAGGCCTATTCTCTATTTAGTCATGTTGCACCTTTATTTATATATATATATATATATATATATATATATGTCTATTCCAAAGACTCGGATTAGACTAGGATTATACATTTAGGTAGGGGCTTACATTTTGTTCGGGTGCGGGACATCTAGGTGTTTTAATTGATCTACAATACGACGAATGGGCTTTCGAGTTCTCCACATGCTGTTTTCTTTTAAAAAGATCAGCTTGCTAGGCTACATTTTAGAAAACGTCAGGGTCTAAACCCGCCTTGTTCTCTGTTCATCTCTCACCAGGAACAGTCTGCGATGTTAAAGAGTGCTCCCAAATCCCACCTCCGCGCAGCGGCGCTGGGTTACAGGAGGAGATCCGGAGCGTTATAGAACAAATCCAATCACTGACCAGAGTAGTAACTGATTATGAAACAACAAAAGCCAGCAGCAACTCAAGGTCGGGGCATACCCAAGGCGATGCTTCGTCCCGATCCGGAGGAGACCCATCCCTGGTGGAGGGTGTCCGCTTAAACCCCTTTTATAGCGTCTTAGTTAACCTATATTCGGTGTACATGCCGTTATTGAGCGAAAGATTCGTCAACAACCTTCCTGACACACTCGTGTGTATTCTGTCCGGGACACAAGAATGTGGCCTAGAAGCAGAGTTAACGAGGGTGGTCGTTCTGGAACTCGCTAATCCGTTGCTGGCGCTTTTCTCGTTCATGAGGTCCGAGGGGTGTACCCCCATGGATAGGGGGGCGGACAGTTTTTTCAGGTCCTACCTGAGGATGGACGAGGTGAACTCGGCCGAACTCACCGGGTTCCAGGAAATGCTTGTATCGGCCCTGTCACAGGTACCCCAGTCTGGGAGTCTGATGTCGACTATAAGTGGACTTTTGGACATAGTTGTGAGGTATTTCTCAACGATGATGGCGACACTTATCCAAGTCCCCATTGATTACGTCAAAATTGGTTTACAGTTTGGAATTACAGTTCCTTCGCTTAATCAAAGCGATCAATGCCAGCAAGGTAAGGAACGCCCATAAACATATTTATTCCCATGAATACCATTGAAGAGAATGGTAGCATGTTGAATGAAAAACATGTTATTTTCTTGCTCTGCAGGGAATCTAAAGCAGCTTATTATGTGGTAAGCAGTCTTCTTAACATCAGCTGTGTTTTCAGCAAGTGTTTTCTCATCTAGTTGTGTGTTTAGAGCATATTCAAATATACACAAACACACTCTTAACACACAATATGGAACCCTTAAACACAAGGTGACATAATGTTCTCTCGGCAGGGGAATGAAACATAACGTCAGCTGGTCCTTCGGCCCCTCCATACTGGACATCTTCCTGGCCCCAGAACCCGCTCTGTGCAGCTACCCCGGCCCAGAATGCACCAGCCCTTCCGGCCTCTACAGCCGCTCTGCCCCCCCTGCCTCCGACCCCGCCACCGACGACGCCGAAGACAAAGCTGACTCCATGTTCCGGTGCGACCGCCACAACCTCACCGTCTTCAACGAGACCACGTGCGCCTCCGTCCTTGCCGCCCTGCCTGAGGACCCACCCTCCTCACTGGGGGTCTTCTGCCGCTCGCTCAGCCGGCTCAGCCCCTTGCAGCTGGAGCACGTCTGGGGCAACACGTGTCACGCCATCCGGGCGCTGTTGTCACCCGTCCTCACCCAGGCACCCGCTTGTGACACCAAAGGCTACACGCTGCCGCCGCCGCAGCCTGTCCCGCCCCTCCCCTCGCCGCAAGCCCAACGCACCAGGGCCTCGTCCAACCTCAGGAACCTGGTGTGTAACTACGACGCCTGGTTTCAAGGTGAGGCGGTGGACGCCGGGGTGGTGAGCTTGTGCTCTGATAACGACCGCACCCTGTTCGTGGAGAAGGTTTGCGACAACCCGCGGCTCATGATCCTGCTTCTGTCGGACCCCAACAACCACTGGATGTGGGACTTCTGCGGCAACTTGACGTCAAACCCAGAGACGCTGGTGAGCATCTTCTGCGCCTACGAGGGCTGGATGGTCCAGCCGGAGGTGCCCTCTGCCATGGTGGCCTTCTGCTGGAGCATGGACGGCGGCCGGCTGAAGGACCTGGTCTGCAAGGACAACGGCCTCTTCACCTTCCTGTTCATCAACCCGGAGAACGCCGCTCTGATCCCCAACTGCACGCACCTCGCCCCACAGTCGCCGACGGAAGGGACCCTGGACACGCTGGTGGCGGAATCCTGCCACTACTCCGAGTGGCGGGACGTCATGCTGATCCCCATGTACGTCATGTCCCTCTGCACCCGCAACGACGCCGAGCGTTTCGGCGTCGAGGTGTGCGCCAACGCTACCTTCTTCAGCGCTCTGCTGCAGAACCAAGTGTACGGCAGTTGGCTGGTGGAATTCTGCGCCAATGTCTCTCAGGAAGCACCGCAGACCACGGCGACGCCGCCGTCCAGGGTCTCATACTGGTGCGACTACGAGACCTGGGGCAACCGGCACGTGGACCCCTCGGTGGTGGGGCTGTGTTGGCAACACGACCAGGGCAACTTCACCACAAAGGTGTGCTGCAACTCCACCCTGTTCGACCAGCTGGCGGCAGAGACCCAGAACAAGTGGCTGCTGACGGCGTGCGGGGACAGAGACGTGGCTGAGATGATACCACAGGTCTGTTGTTGTTGTTGTTGTTCAGGCTCGGCTGGCTGCTTTAGTCCCGGAGGGGGAGCAGGTTTACTGGCGACCGGAGGGTCTGCTGCTTGATTCGCTTTGGCGCATTTTTACAGACAGGAAGGTAAAGATAGGGCTGCTCGAAAAAAAAAATCATGATTATTTTGGTCAAAATTGAAAACACGCATTGCAAAATTGAAAACACGCACTGCTATCGGTGGTGTGTGAATGTGTGTGCATGGGTGACGTGAGGCATGGTATTGCAATGTGATCTAAAATAATTATAGCTGCAAGAAACCATATGGTTCAATCATCGCCAACCTAACAGTACACACGTTATGCGCTTTTGCGTGATCAGGTTTGCAGGTACTCTGAGTGGACCCGGCCCATCATCGTGGACATGACCGATCTGGCGCGCTGTGCTGAACTGGACCCCTTCAACTTCACCGCCAGGGTGTGCGGCGATGGCGACGTGCTGGAGAACCTCCTGGCCAACCTGGACAACACCTGGCTGCTGAAGCACTGCATCAACGGGTCCTCTCTCGAAAGGCCGCTGGGATTCAACCCCTCCCAGCAGTGCCAGTACGCCAGCTGGGGCCTGGCGCTCCCGGACACATTTCTCATGGCTCTGTGCTGGGACTACGACCAGGCCAACTTCGCTAACTTGGTCTGCTTAGACGCCGGCCTTCTGGCCCAGCTGGCCCAGGACACTTCCACCATGTGGGTGAGCCAGCTGTGCTACAACTTCAGCAACCACAGTGCCAACGTCAGCGGCCCCGGGGAGGCCCAGCCCTGCCTGGCCCGAGAGCTGGTGAGGAGGTTTAACTGGTCCTGCTCGGCCAACCTGGCTCCGGTGTGCCGGCCCGGGGCGAGCGTCACGGCCTCCCTGCAGGCGGTGCTGCGCTGCTGGGCAGAGAGCCTGATGCAGCGGATGCAGGGTCTGACGCCCCTTAGCCAGGCGGCCAGCGTGAGCGTGGTGGTGCTGGTGGCACTGGAGGAGAGGCAGCTGACGTCGCTGCGCGTCACAGAGAACATCCGGCTGAGCGTGTTGAACTCCATCGGCCTCTACCTGGAGAGGGAGACCAACTTCGAAAACAAGAGGGTCCTCCTGCAGTGCTTTGGGGTGAGCGCTTGGAATACGCACGCACGCATGCAGACACACGGATCAGAACGGCGTGTGTTTAAACCATTCAACTTTGCCCACAAACTTTGTTAGTGTTTGTGTGGATGTATTTTTTCTTGTTTTCTTCCATAGAAAGTCCTGACCAGTCTGATGCAGACAAGAAGAGATGTCACCAGTGAAGAGTCCTTCCTCATCCAGGTGATGTTTAAATCATCATGTGTAGTTACCGTCCATCAGTGATCGTAATTCTCTGTGAATCCACCGTATCGGCTGATAAAGTAAATAAGTAACAATTCCACATGTAAATCCAAAGATCTGACTTCCTTACATCGTTACTGTGTATCAGTATACATAGCATTGTTTCGACTGATACAGAAGTTATAATTCATTAACCTGAATACTAGTTATATTTAGGTTTTTGGCACATGCCATAGTCAAATGGAATTATTGTGAATTCAGATAATTCAGAGTTATTCCAGTATTTCATTAATTTCCATCATGGCTGTTCATTCAAGTGGATGGATCTTATCCTTCACAAAGATACAAGGATACACAAACACAAAGTCACAATGTCCATTGGTCAGTACGGTGCAGAGAAGCAGACTGTATTTGTTTTAGGTTGGAAGGGATAATACAGCAGGAGACTGTATGTGTAGCAGGATATGAGCGGATTACAACAGCAGCAGGTATGTATTGATCTCTCTTTACTGATCTGATCAGGAGTATTTCCGGATCCCTTTGGAAAGTCTGCGTGCTGTGCTGAGTGCGGTGGACATCACCACGGCCCGACAGATCCTCCAGTACTACAGTCGCAATAAGAACACCCTGCAGGTAAACACACACTTAACACACCCTTAAGAGGACCTAAAGCACACACTTTCATATGAATGGACTCTAAGAGTGAGTACAGGTGTAGGTCATGAAGAGAAGATAGGGGTTAAACTTTGGTGAACACATAACGTTTCCCTTGTACAATACATGACGTACCTTTGGTGAATACATTATGTGACTGGTGAAAACATGATGTTTCTCTGGTGAATACATGATTCTCTGGTGAATTCATGATGTTTCTCTGGTGAATACATGATTCTCTGGTGAATTCATGATGTTTCTCTGGTAAATCATGTATTCGCCAGAGTGGGGAAAATATGAGGTTTCTATAGTTAATACATGTTTTATCTCTAATTAGTCCCAGGTGAATGCATGATGTCTCTTGGGTGAATGCATGATTTATATCAGGTGAATACATGATGTTTACCTGGTGAATACTTTTTTTTTGGTGACTACATTGTGTTTCTACCTTATATATGATGTTTCTGAGGTTGGTCTGGTAAATATAATATTTCTTTATGGTTAATGCATGTTGTTTATCTGGTAAATACATCATGTTCCTCTTGTGAATACATGATGTGTTTCTTGTGAGTATATGGGATTTATAAGATGATGTTTTTCTGGTGAATTAAATAATTTAATCTCGTTAATACATTATGTTTTTCTAGGTGAAAACATGTGGTTGCTATGGTGACTACATGATTTTTATTGGGTTAGGCTCTGGTGAATACATTATGTTTATTTGTAGAGATGGGACTGGTGAATGATGTGTCTGATGAATGTAAGATTTTTGTAAGAATGTAAGATTTATTTCTGCTGAATAATTGGTGTTCCTGGTGAATACATGATGTGTATCTGGTGAATGCATCTGTTTCTCTGGTGAGTCTCTGGTGAATACATGATTTATATTATGAATACAAGATTTGTCTTAGGTAAATACATGATTTATTAACGGTGAGTACATGAGGCTTCTTTGGTGAATACATCTTTCTCTGGTTTGTCTATGGTGAATGTATTATTTCCCCCGGGTGAATACATGAGGTGTCTGGTTATTCCAACAATTCTCCCTGTTGCACACATCTTTTTATGCTCTGGTGAATACATGACGATACTCTGGTGAATTCATGAATTCACCAGAGTGAATACATGATATCATGTGTCTTTGGTGAGGACATGTCTCCCGGGTGAATACATGATGTTTTCCAGGTTAAAACATGCTGTTTCTCAGGTGAATACATTATGTTCCTCAAGTGAACGCTTGATGTCCCTATAGATGTCGTTCTCCTGCTGACCTCTCGTCTCGCGTGTGTGTTCCAGCTGACGGATGTCTATCTATCGGTCATGGTGTCTGTGTTCATCCCTGTCCACCTGGGGAACGACAGCAGTCTGTTCCGTTTGCTGGCTCCTCTGCTGCCCTGGGCCTCCCTGGCCGACATTAAAACCCTCCCCCCGCTGCAGGCCAACTCAGATGTGTGAGTGGTGGCCGTCTTATGATTCAGTTAGCTCAGTGACTCAGTGATCAAGTTACATACTTACCAAGTATTTAGTTGTTTAATGGCTGATGACCGAGTGACTACAATTACAGTATACTTCAAAATAATGACGGACAAAGGATGAATCAAATAACCGTTTAATTCTAATTAAAGTTTTTAATAAATGACAATAATGCAGCAATTTTTGGCACAGTGGCTAAATGGCATAGGTTACTATGTTGACAATACATACCAACAAAAACATACAAAGTAGTTTTACTTTACATCTCAGACCTTCCACAACACAGTTGCATTATCAGAAACCAAGCCCCACATGAAACCAGTAGACACTCTCATTGCCTCAACAGGAAGTCTTAAATGGACCAAAACAAAATGGAGACGGCATACCGTCTGCACAGCTTCAAATACATCCCTGATTTGAAGCTTCTTTTTTTTTTTTTTTCATGTACAACATGCTAAATGGGACACTTACTTTTTATCATCTTTGTATCTCCGGCAGCACAGGAACAGAATCATTTATTAACATGGTTTACAGACACCCTATCTGACTCCAATGTACACACACTCAACACACCGCAGGTGTCAGGATCCAAGTGTGTCGCGAGGTGTTGGAAGCCATGAATTATAGATTACTAGCTAAGGAAACAGGTGACCGGATTTAAATCCAGATAATCCTGCCTGGTTCTTTGTCCGTGTCGGATGTTTATGTGTTTATGTGCAACACACATTTACAACACATATTTGCACTGATTGAGGAGAACATCAGGGAATGCTGACTTGACTGTTTAGCAAATGTGCTCTGTCTAAAACACTCATACACACATGCACTTCATAAGCTCATCTCACACTCACCCTCACCAACACAGACACAGGCACACATATAAAAAAACATGTATACACACACAAAGACAAACACAAAAACAATCACACCCGCACACACACACACACACACACAGATTCAGTGAACTTCTCCCTATCCGGTCGGGAAACCATCAACGTCTCACCTTCACCCACACAGACACAGACACACATATAAACAAGCAAACATACACACACACACACACACATACACACACAAACATAAAAACAATCACACCCGCACACACACACACACACACACACACACACACACACACACACACACACTCACACACACACACACACACACACACAC
>JAOPUD010000035.1:18655880-18672504 GCA_027122715.1 Trisopterus minutus
TGTGTGTGTGTGTGTGTGTGTGTGTGTGTGTGTGTGTGTGTGTGTGTGTGTGTGTGTGTGTGTGTGCGAGAAGGTGCATGGCCCTGTCTCGTCCCTGCCCTCCACGGTGATCCCCCAGCTGGGAGGTCTGGCCGTCGAGCTCTCCATGGCGGAGCTGGCCTCTCTCCGCCTCTCCGAGATCAGCAGCATCTCAGCCATGGGCACCCTCAGCACCTGGGATCGCACACAGGTAGTCATAGCACCCCAAGGCTAAAAAAAAAAGAATTCAAAGGAAGAGGTATTGCCGTTTGTTTTACCAGTCAATAGGGGCTGCTGTACTAGCAAACTCTCATATTGGCATTTTTGGGTCAATGACAAACAACCCAATTCATTGTTTATGTTGGAGAACCAGCTGGTTGGTCCAAACCATCTGCTGAGTGACTCATTAGTAGAAATTGGTCATTAGTCATACTGTTATATTATGTCATTGATATTAGGTATTCATTTATATGTGGTTATGTATTTGATGATCAAATAGTCACATCTTTTTAAAATGTGACTTTGAGACAAGGCTAAACTCTTTCTCTCTGTCTTTTTCCCCATGCTAGCTGCCTGTGCTTTTCCTTAATGTGATTACCTCCATTGGACTGAGTCCTAACCAGCTGGATTCCAGCACTCTGGTTGCGATGGGCCACATTGTTTGTGGAGCAACAGCCACTGCAATACAAACTTTCGATGTCGTTGAGTTCAGGTGAGAATTCTCATTGTCTTTCTAATCAAGCGTGTGCATGTTTCCACAGTTTTACGACAAACAGCCTTTGGTTGGTGGTCCACTAAAAGGGGAGGGGCTTCTCTATAGTATTTGTGAATGAGGCTGGCGATGTCTAGAAAATTGTATCTTTCCTGACCTATTGCACTTCTTTTTTTTCCTTGTATGCTGTGCTTCTGTGTGATGCCCCCTGCTGGCCACAGTAAGGCTGTGCTGTGGTTGGGCCAGTTGAGGCTCGTCTGCTCTGAGGAGCAGTTTGCTGCGATGGTAATGCTTCTAAGCCATCGCCTTGCCTTCGGCGTCACCAGTTCCTGGGGGCAAGATGTGTTCATAGAGATAGGCACTGTGGCAGGTAAGTTCCTCAAAGCTCTGACAGAAGTGTGACCAATATGAGAATTCAATAGGCTGCTTTCAAAAAATGATGAGCAATTACAGTTTAAATAACCGTAACAGTCTTGATTGAGAAACACTTTACAAATTAAATTTAAAAAAAACCTAGTGGTTTATAATGTCAGTGTTACATATTAATGGCACTTTGGTGGTCCTAATGTTTCAAGTTTATTTGTAATATTTCCATGAATTGCTTGAATTCCAGGCCAGTGTATTCTGATTTACTCCAGCTAGTAATTATTCCATGTTTTGGAGTGGCATGTGACATATTAAAACCAATCTGTATCTGGAACACATGGGGAATTGCGTACCCATATATTAATGCCCCTTAGCTGTGCGTGCTAAACGTCTTTCATGGCGGTGCTGTTAGCAGAACGGTGGGTTATTGATTGGTCCGTGTGCTGTATCCTTATAACACATCATATCTTATCTGTGTCGGTAGCTGGACTGCCTGATATGTCCATGTCGGCGCTTGTGAAGGAACAGCTCGAAGGCATCACTCCCATGGCTATTTCACTCATTCCCCCAGATAAGTTTGCTGTAAGTCTTCCATTATCAATATTCCATTATCGATAGCAATCCTATAAGGTACTTTTGTACAGTAAAATAAGCTATCAGGGCTCTTTTCTAAGTTGAAACGGTAAGATAATTAGCATTTATTTATTAATATCAACAGTGTTCCCATTTCAGTGTTCAAACCTCCTAATGATAAAATGGAAACAGACATGGCATGGTCCCCTGCTGTGAGCCACGTACAAAACCCTGTCCTCAATAACTAAGAACTTGTGCATAGTATCATATCGTATCCTATTCTGATTGTCCTCTCTGGTTACTCGGTTTGTGGCGCCCCCTGCAGGTGGTGTTCAGCCCTAGCAAGATCAGTATGTTCTCCTACGAGCAAGCGGTTGTGGTGACGGCCAGGCAGCGTGAGGCGCTCTCTGACGCCCAACAGAGTGCGCTGGCCTTAGTCCTTACGCCCTGGGAGGACCGGCCCCTTGACTTCCGACGTAATGCAATACTGACCACCTTATCTGCCTTTTTGAAAATAACTCTCAATCTTTACCTGTTTAAATGTTCCTTTAAAGCCATAAGATGCATTTCTCTGTGAAACAAGAAATTGAGGCTAAATAAGTTCACAACATTTGAAAAACTTGAAAATTTGAAGTTGTTAACCAAACAGGTTGCAATCAGTGTTGCAACCAATGTTGCGTCACTCGTGCTTCACTGAAGATGTAGGCAGTTAGAGGGATGGAATCTCATGCTGATATACTGAGAGCATCAGTATATCAGCATATTACCTACATTTCCTGTTTGAAATGAATAAATTATGATACTATTTCTTGTATCTGTATTGTGGCTTTAGGCCAATGACATAATCAGTGTGTAGGCTTACTGACACATAACCTTTTCACCTGAACAACTTAGCACATTTATTTGTTTAGTTTTGCTCTAGTTTGGATGGATCAATGCAGTAATCTACACCTATATGTGTGTCGTACATGTGTGTATGTGTATGTGTGTGTGTGTGTGTGTGTGTGTGTGTGTGTGTGAGTATGTGTGTTAATAAATATACATGTTCATATTTGGGTGTATACATCGATTATGATTGACGATCTGTTTGCGTGCATGCATGAACAGAGGAATATGTTGCAGATATATAGTGTGTGTGTGTGTGTGTGTGTGTGTGTTTGTGCACGTGTTCATCTGTTAATGCGTGTGTCCTTCCACAGAGGATAGGTCATTTGGGGGAACAGTCAGTCCCAGTCATCTGTGTCTACTGCTGGCCCTGCTGATCTGGCTGCTCTTCTCTGCCCCCCCCGCCCTGGCACCCGACCTTGATCGCCCGTCTGAACCCGGGGCTACCGTTCTCACCTTACCACCGGTTCCACCCTACCTACCAATGGCCCACCCAGACAGCACTTCACACTCTACGGATTCTAATGCATGACTGGGTTATTTATTTTGTCTATTGTGCTTATTATTTAGCTGTAAATAATGTCCCCACCTTGGTTTCTTAGAAAGGCACTACTAATATATAAAGATATGATTGATTAACTTAATTAATTAATTAATTTGTTTATTTTTCTTTTAATAAATACCACAGGGAGAAAAAACAGCATGCATTTTTACTCACAATGAAGCTATAGGCTGGTCTTGATACTAAACGCCGCGTGTTTTGATTAGTGCATGTACCAACAGCACCTGAGATATCGCTGGTCATGTTCATGTTCCTTGTCCTTCTCAGGGCCACAAAGCCACGCACCTGGTTTGAAATAATACAATAATATTTTCGAAACCATATGATAGTTTGGGTTGTACGTCTAGTTTTCTATTATCACAAAATGTTGTCTATTTATTTAAAGTTGTTTTGTTTGTCTGTAATAATATCCTTACATAAATATATATATATATATTATTATATATATATATTGTATTATATGTTATGTGACTGGATCTATTAAAATTAAATGAAACCACAACCAACTTCAACAGTGTCCAAGAGTTCTACACAATTCAATGAAAATATGTATGTAGGCCTATAACTGAATGTTATTTCTAACACACAACAGCAATGTAAAATAGCCTACAAACAGGCCTACATTTAGACAGCCTATATGGTACATTGGTAGAACATAGAGTAGGTGTACATTTCGGGGAGGCTTCGGAGGACACGTCCTCAATATACACGTGCATCGGTCCCATCCAATAAAAACAGAAAAACAATCGGGAGGACTTTTATTTTGAAACAACACTATGACGATACTCCGATGCAACTCCCGATTGCTGTCTTCTTTGTTTTATTCCGTCTCTTTTAAGTCCCCAAAAAAGAAGCGCACAGAAAAGTTATTCCTGCCTATGTGTGAGTTGACTCAGTAGGGCTATTATAAAAAGGGAAAAGTTAAGCGAGAGCAGACTAAATATTTGAAAGGAATACAGAATTCCTGCAGAGCTTACTGCACTATATTCCATTACATTTAAAATTGGCACCTGGTGCAATATTTTAGTGTTGACAAAAAGACATTCCACCATACATTGAATCAGAGGGCTCCAGACCACCTGCTCAATGTGTCCTCCCCTCTCCCAAAATGTCCATACGACACCTACGCCAGTGGTAGTACCCATAATTAAATAATCTATACTTTATATCTATATACATTTTTGTTTTATTTTTTATTCTAGTCCTGAGTAACAGGTGAGGCACCCCTCCGAGTTCAGCATCAGATAATGAGTGGCATCTAGAAGGTCGGAGTCGTTGTATCCTGGGGGCCGACCAAGTGCTCCAGCGGCACACGAGGAGACAGCCGTCAGTGAGGCGTCGCTCCGCTGATTCCAACCGGCTGGGCGTCGGATCCTGTCAAACACAACCAACATGGCGGACTGGGGTGAGAAACTAACTTGTTTAAAGCATAGAGATCCACGTCTTATCTGGCGAATTAAGACCGCTCGACGACGTGTATGCCTTCATGTTGAGGTATAGGTGTGTGTTAGATGTATTTGAACTCGGATGATCCCACGTATTAATACGAATACGGTCGTCTTTTCCCACAGACGCCGACAACTTCGAGCCGGACGAGCCGATCAAAAAGGCGGCAGTGCAGGATAAATGGGAAGGCGAAGATGAAGACGACGATGTCAAGGTACCGCCATTGAGAGCACCTTGTGTAACATAAGGTGCATAATCGGTGTAGCCGTTCGTTAATACCCCGATTAGGTGGTCCGGTTGGAGGTGTAATCGCTTGCATTTTAACGCCATGCTCGCCTGTCAGATGGGACCGCACTCTGTGCTAAGCTAAAGCTAACCCGTCAGGTGGACCTGTGTTGGTTGTATGCTAAGCTAATGCTAACTCGTGGGGCTCCCAACATATGTCCGGCTTTATCTCGGCATATGTTATGTTGAGGTCAAACCGTAGCGCTTGGTTGGTTTCTATTATCCCTGTTATGTGCCCTCATCCGGCTAACAAAATAAACGCTTTGTGGTCGTGAAAAGGGTGGTTGTTGATGTTGGACCAACATGAACTACTGGGCCAGGCCATTTCATGTTGGATAGCTTGAGGAAGCCTCCATAAAACCAGCCAGCAGTAACTTAATGCGATATTTCTGATGTCACTGTAAATAAGCAGTTGATGATGCTGGTCCCTTTTTGAATGTGTCGTGGTTAGCTGGCCATTTGTATTGGAAACGTTAGCCGGCTAACCAACTTTAGCCACTTTGGGATGAAATCATGATCTGGTGATGACTCAACTCTTACTGGGCCTGGAACTTTCCAAGTCAGTCCTACACACGGGCCTCATAACAACAGTCCGCCACACGCCCATAATCGCTTGTTCACTACCTGAATATTCTTACGTTTTCCTTTTTCTCGCAGTCCAGTACAAGGACCCCACTTAAGTCCACAATGGAAAGGGCTGGCGAGGGCTCCCACCCGTCCACTAGATTCTGTGGCGTGCGTGCAGCCTCATACAGATGATGCTGCATTGTATCTATTGGAGGTTTATTGCCAATTGAAATTATCCAATGATGTTGGAGACTAATTACTTCCATCCGATATATCCCCTCCCTAATACAGTTGACTTGTCAGCAGTGGTGGGCCAGCATTCTCTGCTGGCCCTGACAAAATCTAAATAATATATATATATATATATATATATATATTAATGTGTTTCTGAACTAGGCCTGGGCAATAAATTACCGTTTTGTGATAGACTTATGTTCAATGTAAATCATGTTCAGTATATATCGATAAGAGACTGGACCACCGAATCTAGCAGGTGGGTTTGTTACACAAACACGGTTCCATACTTATTTCGAATATTTTAGTGTTTTTCATTGTTGTATCGACCATTGGAGTATTTATCAATGAAGAACAGTGGAAGGTCATAATAAGTGTTAAACCGAAGTGTTTAAATCCAGCATGTTAATTCCTTGTCTTTTTAAGTCATTCAAATTATCAATAGTTATCTATCGTTCAATATGATCAAGTTATATTGTGATGTCTTTCAGAGAAATATATATAATTCCAGAAGGAAAGCATTTTCTTTTTGTAAGGCTGAGCTCAGCTGAGTAACGCATCCCAGCTACATGGACCAGTGGTGCCAGCACTAGAAGTATTGCTAGCCTTCCGCTGTAGCTGCCACCTCCCATTGGATAATACATTTGACTGACGTGTGTCATCAGCTAATCAAATTTTTATGTGTAGTGATAGAACGCCCCCAGGGCCCAGCACTATGCCGGCACTGGCCCCAGTTGATGTCATAAGCAAAGTTGAAACTTTGGCGGGTAGTGAGAGAGTTGAAATTAACTACTATGGCCACCGCCTTCACTCCACCTAGCGATCCTGTTTCCGATCATTTGGAGAGAAGACAAGTTAATTTCAAGCGTTCTTTCTCAGCTTTTAAGCGCATTAAAACGTACTTGCAGAGTCGCGGTATGACCCGACTCTCTGCACTGGCATCTATTGCCATCGAGAAGGTGCTGCTCATTGAACTAAAACAGGACGCCCAACTGCATGAGGTCATTGAACGTTTCCTCTGAAAGGATCGGAGGATGGATTTCCTCCGATCCGAAGTGATGGGTGAGTGTTACTTTTGTAGGCTGTGTAGGAGGAGTGATAATGTTGTTGTGGTACTTGAGTTTATAAAGCATTTGTACTTCATAACAAGAACTGGCAACTTGTTTTTGTGTCATGTGTGAGATGTGCAATCTGGTTGTCGAGTGGTATAATGAAAGATCTGATTGCGATGCTGCATTAGTCTAGCTGCGGTAATGCACATTGGTGTGTGTTTGTGTGCGCGCTGTTGTTGTTGTTGTTGAACAACTTTCTTTTTGTTGATGTTATGCAGTAGTTCAGAGTGTGATGCACAGGCTGTGTTGGCTGTATTGGCACCTAAAATGACATTTGTGGGCATGTCTGAGGGAAGTGCATGCAATTATACTGGAGGAGATACTACAGTATTAAACAGTGTCAACTAAAAGTCCACAAGATACGATTATTATGATGAATTAAGGTGAAGTGTATGTTAATCTTAAAGAGACTTAAGGCTAAGTTATGGTTCCATGTCGATGCACCACAAGGGGGTTTATGGACCCATTATGTCCTTGTTGACCGACCTTGCGTCAACCGCAAGGGCCTGATGTTCGCCTCCCAAAATGTGTAACCTTGACGAAGCAGCAAGGGCTGTGATTGGTCCGCTCACTAAAACCTGACACAGAACCAAAACAGGTTCACAGCTGCGTTGACGCGACTGGGTGGTCATTGCGTTGTCAACTTGGAAGAAAGCCTTTAGGCTTAAAATAGGAGTCATGAGTTTAGATGGGCCTACTCTACTCATCATATACTCCTGGTTAAAGTTGTAAGACTGAATCTAGAGGTCCTTCTTTTTCAGGATAACTGGGATGACGATGATGAGGAAGAGAAAAAAGCGGAGATAAAGAAAGCAGGTAATAAAAATTAAAAATACCGTAAATTAATCATTTAAATAATAATTTCTATGCAAGTATACTTTCTATAACTAGTCACTGTTGGTTGCTGCTTACATGCAAATCAAATTTTGCGTGTTAAGTCATACATCCATTAATTTATTATTTCATTGTTATTTTCAGAGACAAAGGTGTCGGAAAAGAAGAAGCTTAGCGAGAAAATAAAGGAGAAGGAAAACCGAGAGAAAAGGAAAAAACAGGAAGAGATCCAGCAGAAGGTAGGGTATTTTTCCGCAGTTTCCATTTTTTTTTCCAGGGGTTACACCAATACCACTTTTTCATGTCTGATACCAACTCCCATTTTAGACATCTGCGTCTCAGCTGGTGCCGAGCTAATACTTTTAGCATTCAAAGTTCTTTTTTGAATTGAAAATTGAAAAAATATTGAACTATCATTTTCCTTTCGGATGAACAGCAATTTAAGAAAAGTTATGAAGAAAAATATTGCATTTATTTTCTTATCTATCCAGCAGTTAGGGTTAGCTTTCTGTTTGTGTGACTGTGTTTAAAGCAAGAGGAGCTAACACCAGAGGAGCAGCAACTGGAGAAGCTAAGGGTTCAGAAGCTACAAGAGGCTGCTGACCTGGAGCTAGCTAAAGATGCTTTCGGTATGTACGGTCATTGCCTTTATTAGCTCATTTTTCGTTTCATTTAAAATCGTTCTGTCAACATGTTGAATGTAAATAAAATTCCCTGACATTAAAGGAAAAAGTAGCATAGTCCTAAATACTACATAAATCATTAATATTAACAAGCATACTGAACTTTAAATAAATGTCAATACAATTATTCTGCAAATGTCTTTTGTTCCTGGTTTTAATCCCTGCAGGTGTTTTTAGAACACAGTATATGAAGATGGAGATTTTTTTTGCCTTTTTGTTTTGAGTCCTAAAATGTACTTTGTCTTTTTCAGGGATCAGCAATACGGCAATCAACGTGGCAGGTATCGACGCCATGTGCCCGTCTTCTAAAGAAGACTTCGTAGAGTTTGGGAAGTTGCTCAAAGAAAAAATATGCCAGTTTGAGAAGTCTGTGCATTATTCCAATTTTTTGGATTCCTTGTTTCGGGAACTCTGTATTTCATGTAAGTTTCAGTCTTTACCACTATCAATTTATTTGTATGTTATATCTAGTGATACTAGAAACCTACTTTCACTATAGATTAAATGTTGTGGTTTCCCCCTGCAAGCTTTGTACTAAGCAACACTTTCTGTCTTACAGTGGAAATAGAGGACTTAAAGAAAATCAGTAATGCCCTTACAGTCCTACTTAGTGAAAAGCAGAAACAAGAAAAAGTGAGTTACCAATTCTTCTTTTATTTTCATTCTGGGGAAATACCATTTTTGTGAGTTTGTCTTTATCCAGCAGATGGTGCTGTGAGTCTACAGCACCATTTAATGAGCATATGGGGTTTGACTAATGATTTGGAATATTACAAAAGCTGTGTCAAAGTGATAAATATGGTATCCTCCCCATGGGAGGGGCGGTCTACGGCTCATCCAAGTTATCAATGGGCAGTAGCCAATAAAATGCATAGTAGGGCGGATCATGACTCAACTGCTGCTCAACCTTAGAAGTAATTATGCGGTTGATAAGGTTAGCCTGTCAACTTAAAGAGTGAGTGAACCCACTGTTTTTGGCTGGAATCCAAACACCTTTTCTTTAAATTTTATTTCAGTCGCAGTGATAAAAAGGCATAAATAACTGACGATCATATAACACAATTTACCAAAAATACATATTTGAATGGATGCAACTTCACATTTGGTATTGTAAGCACTGCTTCATATAGTAGGCCTGAAGATCACTGACAGACTTTTATGGGTCACTTAAACAATTTTGTTTAGTAAAATGTAGCATGAAGCAGGAATTGGTCACCAGTTTGCAACCCTCCTCTGTATTTAAGGTATGGCTATTCCCTCCTCCGTCGAGCCTAAATGGGATTATATGGGTTGCAATATGATTATTGAGTTATATATACAGCTTCATTATGTCATCAATACCTAGTATCCAATCGTTACCCGGGTCATGTCACCATTGACTTGAAAGTCCCCCCCCCCCCCTTCATCTCTAGAAAGGGGCTGCTGTTGTGGTGGGGCGTTCAAGTGTTGACCGGTTTGATTCTGTGCTGCATTCTAAATGGCGTGCGGCGCTCTGCGTTCACAGCAAAACAAAGCCAAGAAGAAAAAGAAGGGCGGGCAGCCCGGCGGCGGGCTGAAGGGCAAGATGCGCGACGATCTGGACTATACAGCGTTTGACGGTGGTTACGCCCAGGACTACGAGGACTTCATGTGACACTGGCTCCCTCACCAGCGCACCACCGAACCCCCCTCCCCTCCCCGCCCCGCATCGGCCATCCCAAACACAGCTGTATCTTCTCATGCTGCCCCAGTGCCATCCTGGAAGTCCTGAACAAGATGACTGCCCTGCCCCCCCCCCAAATCTGCCCCTTCATTCTGCTTCAATGACCAGAGGGACTTCACCGGGGAGCGTCTACCGTCGCACACAACCGTTGTATCTGATATGGGCGTATGGATTTGCCTTTTGTGTGGCCTAAAGCTCCAGTATCCACCGGGTGACCCAGATGCAAGGGAAAGTACATTTGAACTGCTGGGCTCTGTTAACTCCAGCTCAATGTTTTTTTGCTAAGATTTGAGAGGTGTGGCTCATTTCAAAGTGGCAGATAAAGTATTGCAGTTCTAAATAAGGACATAGAAACACATGTGATTATATGCAAACGTCTTTACCCAGAATGTCTGTATATACTTAAGGTCTCTTCTTAATTTGCCTCACAGGAAACTATAGTATCTATGACTCTGGTTGCCAAATACACAAGTTATTTGGTACTGATTAATTGTAGTCCTCAAGGAGTTGCTGTGTTCATGCATTCAGACTGGCGCACTACATGTGGACAGTCCTAACACCCATTGTATTTGAAGCAAATATGGATGGCCTAGGGTAATAAACATCCTCTCTGCCATTCTCTGGAATTTTTCCTTTATGAATTGAAAAGCAAAAGATAAATTGCATTATAGGTATTTTTTTTGTGCATGACAAAAAGTATGACTTACTAATTTGATTTCTACTAATGCAGAGTTTGGATACGTCAAGTGGTTTGACTTGCCCGCCGCTGGTCTCCTGATCATTGCTTCTGCAGGCTTGTATCAAGTGTGTTGAGGAGCGTGGCCTGGCTAACTTCTCTCTACATACAACCTGGTCCCAGGGGCTCGACTTTCTACTGACTGACCAGTATCCACGACAAGTCCCATCATAGCAGCACTCTTTTATATGCATTTAATTTAATAAATCACTGGTAGAAAACAAACCTCGGTTTTTGCAGTTTCTGTTTTGAGAGAACTGTCTAGTAGTGGATCTAGATGACGGGTTCCCGACCTTGTTAATACTGTGACCCTTACCTGTGGAAGTACTTTTGGATCAGGACCCTTCAAATATTTTGTTCAGTAAAATGGGAAATTAATTTGCATTACCATGTGAAAAAAATAATTGAATCATAAAATGCTTATCAACATTTCTGTGTATTATTCATCACTATATATTCTTGTTTTCAATCTTAATACATACAAATTATCAAATTAAACACATCATGCATGTTTCAGAAAAAAATCCTGACATTCGTTATGTAGCTGTTTAATACGAGTTGAGAGGTGAAACTGGTTAACAATTTATTAAAATTGTATCCAACTGAATTAACATGGAAATTACAATAAATATTATATTTACAATTTCAAGTAAATATTTAACATGGTTAAAGGTTAACATTTATCGGGAAATCTATTTTCTTTAACCATTCCCCTGCCAAAAAAACAACCTGAAACATGTTTGAATTTAAGCCAAAGATTACCATAATAAAAGTGAATTGAAATAATATTTAAAAAATGCTTCACAATCAACACTGATCACTAATGACTTAATAAGAGACCTACGCTATGGTTTCTCGTCTAGATTGTGTGCGTCTTCCAGCTGGATCCCTAGTGGTGCGTTTTCGGTTGCCACGCGGTGCATTGGCCCCGCCCTCTCTCTGCCGGCGGCGACTCGGCCGGCTGTCTCCTCGCCCACCCGCGCTTGCCCCAGATTGGCCAGATGAACTCTGGGAGTTCTGGAACACGCTCTGTTGTGTCGCATCGTGGTCTCCGCAGGTGAACGTGAGTGCTACCCCCTCGTTGCTCTTCATGACGCGGGATGTGCCGTCAGAGGTCCCGTCGAAGCAGCGGCCCAGGGCGATCTCTTTGGCGGTGCGTGGGTCTTGATCCGTCACGGTGTAAATGCCATAGTTGTGGCCAAGGGAATCCAGGGGGGCCAGCATTGTGAACTCATTGGTGTCATTGTTGACTGCCAGGGGCAGATGGTTCACCAGGTACTCCTGGAGAATGGTGTTGACGTTGACTCGTTTACAGCTGCCCTGGGGAATCACCTTGACCAGTGTGCGGTCGACGCGCTCCTGATCGTACAGCATGCCGCTGCATTTGAACTCCAGACACACAGCAGACACGTTATTCAGGTCCATGTCACGGATGCTGCGGGTGTCCCTGAGACCGTACAGCTGGCCCCCTGTCCTGGGATGGGTGCCGCCCATGTTGCGCGAGCGTACATTGAGCTCGTGGGGACTGCTGAGTTTAACCTTGATGTAGCAGGCTCTGTACTCCATGGGCTTAGGCCACCAGCTCAGGTAATCCTCCGTCCAACTCATTGGGTCGTCCTCATTGAAGGGCACCGTGTTGTAATCGTAGCGGTCCCCTTCCACTCTGGAGAAACGGAAGTGGGGTGCGCTGAAGGGCGCTTCCTCACAATCCTTCAAACGCTCAAACGGGTAGATTGGTCCGTTGGACTCCTCTGGGGTGTTGGAGTTTGGTTTTGCCACATTAATGCTGAATGCTGTCTTCTTCAACCTGGTGTCCTCATGGTCCGTTCGGCGGTAGTTCAGTTTTCCCAGGAAGGGTTGGGGGACCCCGATGAGGTTGGGATTTAATTTTGGTGAGGAGTTCACAGCCTCCAGCTCCTCCCCTCCCAGGTTGGCCATGACGTAGGCAGAATATGCGTCAGCCCTCTGATCGTCACAGAAAGCAGGAAGGCACGCACCGTTGGAACCCGTGATGGCGCTGTCGAACCGCCCCCAGGCGCGAGGGTTGGTGGAGAATCCAGGGGTGGGCTCCATGTTGATCAGACTGATAACGACCCCCTCCACCTGTTCACTGGGCATAAAGCGCTCGCTGCGGAAGCTCCTAACCTTTACATAGCACCTGCGGTTCTCGGGCACATCAAGGTTGAACAGACGTCTTTCCCTGATCTCCATGTTGCCAATCAAGAAGGTTCTCTCCTCTCTCTTCCCTCTTCTTTTCTTCTCCATCTGCAGGCGGCCCTCCTCCTCCCACAAAGCTGTCTCAGGATTCAGCGACCAGAGCTTCATGGTGTTGAGATGCTCGGGCATCTTCACCTGAGTGGAGTCCAGGAATACCTTGACCTCACCTGCGTTCAGAGGCTCCCCTCCCTGCTCACTACTGAAGTCGACGGAGAACATCCCATACGTTCTCAGTGGAAGGGTGTCGCCAGCTTCTCCCACAAAGTTGAGGTCGCTCTGCGCTGCTGCCGCTGTAGAAACATCTCTAGGGTCGAGAAAGGTTACACTAGCCTTGACGTTTCCCACAAACACCTCTCCATTCTGCTTGTAGAATGAGTGAGGAGGGATCTCAAGCTGGACCATCGGATCCTGGCCCTCTGCCTCTCCAAGCTCTAGAGTGTTGGTCTCTGTGGAGCTGATGGTGACAGGCTCTTTCTTCCGGAGCAGTTTGATTTCGTGGTAGATGGCACCCCCCCTGGTATTAAACGGCAGCACCTTCGTGGTGTTGACAAACTTCTGCATGTTGTCCACAAAGGTCAGGACCAGCCTGGCTGTATCGAGGGGCACCTGGACGGAAAAGGTGCCTTTGTACCCCGTGCGACTAACTCGCTCTCCATTCATGAAGATGTGGCCAAACCTCATCGGCTCCCCGGTATCTGCCGCGACGGCTCGCCCGTGAACGACAGCCTTGGTCTCCACGCACTTCTGGCAGCCACACGCCGTCACCACCATTGTGGGAAGTTGGTAGCCCTGGCACGATATTTCTCGCTTCGCCATCTTCGCGACGCCACAGCAGAATGCAACGTTGTCTTTACAGCGGCTGGCGTTGTCCAGCTGGCCGGCACAGGTGGCAGTGGGACATTTGCCCACGTCGTAGTAAAGGTCATCGCTGGAGTTCTGGGGGCAGTCATGGGGCAGGCGAATGAGGTGCGGCTCAGGTGTGGGGTTACAGGACGGCTGATTTTTAGCTGCAGGACAGAGGCAGATAAAAAAGAATGAGGACCAGATTCTTCACAAATGAGGACAATGTTAGGACAACCTTTAAGTGTTTTCCATCAACCCTATTCTATGTCTTTCAAATCTCAGGTTTGGCCTATTGCTTTGGGAACTGTGGATGAACTGTATTATATTCAAGTGTCATTTACAGCATTCACACTTTTCCATGATTATTATTTTTTGGATGTAGTTTTTAGTTTCACAATGTGGATGGCTATGCTAGCCTCCTTAGAGTAGTAACTGGTTGGGTTGTCCAGTACCTAGTACGGTGAGGAGGGCTGGTTTGGTCTTTATGGTGCCGGCTGGGCTGCTGGCTCTGCAGTAGTATTCTCCAGACTGTGGGGGACGTAGGTCTTTCAGGACCAACGTGCTGTCAGACCGTCGCTCAAGGAGAGTATTGTTGTGGAACCTGGTGGATCCCAAGGAAAGAAGTTGAACCAAACCGAAAAGTTGCAACACAAATTTGCTAACTTACTCTATACCAAACGATTAAACAAAAACAGCAAAAACTAAATACACAATAGATGTGTATTCAGTTTGTATTTACTCTTAAGGTTTTAACCAAAGTATGTTTCTCATATTAAGTCAGTGGTAGGACTTTTTGTGGTAGTGGTAGACTTATATATTCAAATCAGTCTTAAGTTGATATTTTGGGGATTGCTTACCACTGGAACTGCTCTGGCTTTGGAGTTCCAGACACTTGGCAGCAAAACACAGCAGAGTGACCCTCTCGCCTGGCTTTGCTCTCAGGGTTCGTCAGCACATGAAGCTTCTCTTTGAGAAATGAAAAAAGACAATATACCTCATCACCACGGATGTACGAGCAAGTGATTGATATGGGACAGGACTTGTTATGTTATCTAGTTATGGACTTTACTAGCTTTGATGAACGGCTCAAACAATTCTGATCAAGTATATTGATTGACTAGCTTTTCTGTTTAAAAGACCAGGATCAGGGTAGTCTAGAGGTAAGGTCTGGTGTAATTTTTACAGCAATTTGTAAATGGATCTGTTAGTTTAAATAAAAACTTGCATGGGCTGGCCCAAAAAACGTTTGATGACCAGAACAAATATATTGTGGATGCTGTGTTGACACTCAAAGCTCCCGCTCCAGTTACCTGTCCTCTCCAGCCGGACACTGAGCACTGTGGTGGGCTCACTGCTGAGCGGCACCAACACATCCAGTGGGGAGTGGTTCTGGGCGCTGACCGTCAGCGTGGTGTTCCCATCGGGACAGACACCGGGGATCCGGAAGTGTCCGTTGTGGTCGGTGAGCACTAGGAGTTTTCCCAAGCGTATGATGGTTGCGCCTTCCGCGATGAGTCCTCCCGCCCCACGGACTGAGCCCAGCAGGACGTGCCCCTCGCACGTGCACGCATCGCACTCAGCGTTCACCTTTCCCATCATGCAATGCAGATGGCAGTCTACAGAGTAGCAATCATAATTAAGTCAATAACGAACAGCCAACGATATAATGTACAAGGAAACCTGTAGGAAGCCCAGCTTACCCGCCCTGGGGCATTCAGGGCCGTCGCAGGACCTTCCCTCCACTTTGGGGCCGCTGCAGGACAGAGTCTGGGACTGGCAGCTCCGAGAGCGCACCTGTACCCCAACCCTGCCGCACATGGCCGGGCACCCGTTCCAGATAGACCAGGGACCCCAGACTCCCTGCAGGATTTCACTATAATCTAGATAGATACAAGCATGGCTATTAATATATGTTTGGAATAGCGGTTTTGCATTACATCACAATTATTGTATAACGACTACTATTGACTTTGTTTTGTTTTTCTGGGAGTGGAACCCCCTTACCCGCTACAACATCCTGCCCTAAATGAACTCATCCAGGCAGCGTGGACCACTGGTCACACCCACCTTTCGGGCAGAGAAAGCGGACGGAGTAGTTGGAGCAGTTTCTCCCCGGGCCTTGCTCTTCGTTGAGGCACCAGAACCCCACAGTGGGGTCGGCGTGGACCGTCTCCCCCGTGTCGCGGGCCGGGACCCAGTCTGTGGTCCGGGCCTCCAGGGCCCGGGGGACGGGACACACCCTGGAGCGGTAGTAGAAGCGGATGGCCTCCAGCTGCTCGTAGTCTCCGCGGCCCCCGGGATGGTCCACGTTGAACCAGGTGGTCCACTCATGGTTGGCTGAAGGTATGAGGATGAGACAAGCCAGGAGATTGGTTTAGAAGCTGTTCGGGTCTGCACGGGGCTGTTTAGGGAATTGGACTGCACTAATCTGATTCTACATGCACTTTTTCCGTTTTCATTTTAGATAAGAAACGTGATCATACCTTCTGAATGGTCATTCCTCCGTGATCCTAAACGCAATACACACACAGACACACAAAATCTGTATCATTAAGAGTACTCCCTTATATTGTTTAAGTTGTGTTTAACAGACATACTTTTATCGTTCTATGAAGCAACAACACACCAGTGGTCGAATTTGTCCTGGGAAAATGGAGAAAATACTAATAGACATATTTGAACCTATCGTTAGGCCTAAATGAGGACTCAAACACAGCTTGGCAATGGCAGCAATATTTTCTTTCCCAACATGTTATGATTGAATTATACCAGCAGGGGGGTGTTCCACAAAGCGGGTTTTATCACATAACCGGGTAAGTTAACTCAGGGTTTGCGGTAACCCTAGGTTT
>JAOPUD010000035.1:18734770-18747673 GCA_027122715.1 Trisopterus minutus
GTGTGTGTGTGTGTGTGTGTGTGTGTGTGTGTGTGTGTGTGTGTGTGTGTGTGTGTGTGTGTGTGTGTGTGCGCGTATCTGATATATGCGTGTTGTAGCATGCAGCGTAGCTGTGTGTTTGCTGCGTGTCTCTCACCTTGCGGTTAGCGTTGAGGTTAGCCGAGGGGATCTGCAGGGTGACCCGGTATTCGGTGAGCTTGTCCAGCTCCTCGGCGATGAAGCCCGCCTCCTGAACCAGCAGGTTGGCTCTGACGATCTGCTCCCTGAGACGCCGCAGGCTCCGGGTCAGGACCGCCTCTCTGGGGGGAGAGGGATCAGGGAGGGGACGCACGACGGATTACTCCAGAAGCTTTTTGGGATGTCTCTGTTGGATCTCTGTCTCCTATAGCCATCGCTGGCCCTCAGTCTCTGTCTCCATTGGAGTTCAGAGTGGTTTACCGTCTTGTTCTTTGCTGCTGTGGCTCCTGAATGTCTCGACTGGGATCAATAAAATCCTACCTCCACTTATCTTATTCCTACATTTGTTTCAGATTTGTTAATTACTTTTTGATTTGTTCTGTCAGGGTGGGGCGCAGTACGCAGGTAGGTACAGGATGAACAACAATGACATCAACATTGCGGTAATATAAACCACTTCAACATAAGACCTTATAAACCATATTGATTTGTTGTTATTCTTGAGACATTGGGGAAATATTTTAATGCAATGGTAATGCATTATGGAAATGGTATGCAGAACTAAATAGAATGCATTGAGTCGTCATGGTTTCCAAAGAGTCTAGATGGTTTCTCCACACAACTAAGCAATATGTCCGCTAGACTAATACCGTCTACAGTAATAAAAGAAGGGATGATCTAGCCCACCTCTCCTCACTCCACTGTCTCAGCCTGCTCTGGGCACTGGTGGAGTGGGACATGCCCCCCATGCTGAGTCTCTCCAGGCTGCGGTGGTGGGACTGTAGGCCCTGGCCGGCCTGGCCCGGCTGGCTGGCCTGCCCGGGCTGGGGGGCTCCTCCCTGGCCCGACAGGCGGTCGGGGTGCAGCCTGCGCCGGAGCTGCTGGAGCTCCTGCTCGTACATGAGCCTCTGGCGCTCCAGGGCCGAGCGCTTCTCCTCCTCGTGCTGCCGCTCCAGGGACTGGAGGACGGCCTGCATGGGGTCTGGAGCACACAGGGGAGAGGGGGGTTATCAGTTATGGTTCCACGATCCACGTCAATACAACGCATTGACGATGCAGGCGCTTCGACACGGACGTGAACCCGTTTCGGTTCTGCGTCGGGTTTTAGTGAGCGGACCAATCACAGCCCTTGCTGCTGCGTCGCCTCGACGCAAGGTTACAACTGCAGCAGACGCACGGAGGGTCCGCAAGGACGTAATGCAGGGTTTCCCACAGCACAGACAGCTTAGGTGGCCGCCTAAGCAACACACGCCTGCCGCCTTAACATTGCTATAACTGTTCTTTATCTGTTGTTATTTGGACAATGTTTAGTAGCACTTTTCTTTTAAATATTTGTAAAGTTCAAATTGCACAAATTATTGGACGGTTCTTGTTTCATTTGTTATTTTGACAATGTTGTTTAGCAGACACCCCCGGTCTGACGGAAAACCCCACCACCTTAGCTAACATTTTCTGCGGGAAACCCTGAAACGAGTCTGTAAAGCATGTCCGTAAGAGTGCATCTTACTTCTACAATATGACTTATTACCAAGTAAAAAGGGGAAATCAGATTTCCTGTTTTACTTAGAAACCCATCCTGTGTAATGTTTTTATGATTTGACCCTTCAGGGATCGACTGGTTCTGGTGAGAGTGCTGCTTACTATCAAAGTAGATCAGGGGACAAGACTGTTAGGCCTACCACTTATGGCGCATTTCCCCTGGCGGGTACGCTTCCGGCCCAGCACACCTCAGCCCAGTAGTGAGGGTGCCGTAAAGCCCAGCTCAGTTACAGCTCGCGCTTCCACCCACGCCATGCCCACACGGTAGGGAGTTGTTTAAGCCGGACGGCGATAGCCACGGCAGCTACACAAGTGTCGCACGGAAGGGACGATTCTAGACCAATCAACGGACGTGTGTAGCTCAGACTTGCCGGCACCCTTTCAGGCGTCTCAGCACCCCAACAGAGGAGTACTGCGAGACGAGTACGGCTCAGTCCGGATCACGGCCATTGTTGCCGGTGGCAACGCGCCCCGTCCCCCGTACCTTTGCAGACTGAACCGACCCGCAGCCGGAAGTGCGCCATTAGACTTAGATGGGATCTTAGAATAAATCCTATGGTGAAGTTTTTGTTAATAGATAAGGCTCACATTAACGTCAAATTAGTAAGAGTATCATTGAATATGTGTATGGAGTTATTGGGAAATATGTCATGCCATTTACAATTGGAGGCTATCATCGTCCGCAGGGTTTCCGGTAAATTCACAATATGATGACGGAAATGTTGTCCATCTACTTTCAATTTGATTGAAAATATGGACTTATATTAGCCTTGCATAATATATAGCTTTTCTTCATGCTCCGCTTTGACCAATTTGAAAAATTTCGACATTGACCCGATCATTTTGGCATGTAGACATTTTTTGTATACATTTTGTTTTGTTTGTTATTGTGTCCAATCACAAGTGTTTAGTTGCTGAAGGAGGAGAATAGTGAAAACGTGAGTGAGATCTGTAGAGAAAAGAGTTGTTGCGTTGGACTACAGAAAGCGAAGCATAAAGTTATCTAAAAGATTTGGGTGAGGGAGAGTTGAGATTGTTATTACAATATGGACATTTCCTGCAACAACGAGACTTCGGAAAGATTTTTCCTTAGGTGAAAGGTAAAGAGAAAAATATTGTATTTCTCTGGCAGTTATCCTTTCCATAATATTAGAATACAATCGGAGCAGTCAATGGCAAAAAAAAGACCTTTGAGAGGATGTACTAGGCGCTACAGCCCCAAGAGATATAACGCAGCCCGTCTCAGTGGATTATGGCTGCAGCGTTCTCGGACAAAAGTGGACCAATTTCAAAAATAGTCTGCATTTGTCCCTTACACCCAAAACGATCGGAACATAAGGTCCAGGTCAAAGAAGATGAGGGATGATCCCACTACTCTAATTATAGGGTACAGATCTATGCTATTGTTAGCGTTTTTCTCTGCAGCACTTCCCCCTCCATCAATTTTTTTTTGTAGGAACCCCTGGTTAGGACTACTAAATTGCCTTCAATTCAAAGACAGACAGACAGAGATTGACAGAAAGAGACATGGCCGGAAGCAAACAAACAGAAATGGACAGAAATAGGCAGGCAGACGCAGCCAGACAGGAACTCATCGGGGCGTATCTCACCGTTAGTTCCCAGGGCCTTCATCATCACCTCCGTCTGGGCAAACTCATAGGAGAAGCTGACCTCACTGGAGACCTCGCTGGCAGAGTCTGCGTCGGCGTCTAGCTGCTCACTGCTGCCACTGTTCTTCATCTGGCCGCCCTCGCCCTCCTCCTCCTCAGCCCCACGGGGACGCCGCTTTGGCAGGTTTATCCTAGAGGATTCATGGAAGGAATGGACTTCCGTTAACAAACGGAATAACATTTTCTCACACAGAACAGTGTTGCATTGTCCCTCTCACACCAGCAGGTGATGGTTGACTGTTGGCTTTTACAGACTGCTTTGTTCTGGTGCCAAGATATAAATGACAGTTCACAGTTGATTTAGTGGGCTAACCGGTGACATACCTGAATAAATGTCTGTTAGCCTAAGATGGTAATTATATGTTCCTGAAGTAGTAGTCGTTAGTAGTAGCTTAACATTGTAACTGGATTAACTGGTGGGATCTTAGTTACAGTTGCTTAAAAGGGTTATTACAGTGACTGGTGCTTGGCTTGCTTGTTACCTTAAAAGAGTTACAAGATTGACTGGTAGTGTGCAACCCTTAACATGGTTACCATAGTGACTGGTGGTTGTGGTGTGCATGAGGAAGTGTTCTTTCCCTGCACATGGTTACCATAGTGATTGGTGGTGGTGTACCCGAAGAAGTGGTTGCTAGCCTAACATGGTTACCAATGCCATAGTGACAGGTGGTGGTGTACCTGAAGAAGTGGTTGTTACCCCACAGGATTCGGTCGCCATGGTGAAGCGGTTGAGGATTGGTGACCGGAGAGCCGTTGATACACGTACTGCAGAAACAAACGACACACACAAACACACACTATAATTAACGACTGGTTTAAATACGTAAAAAACGTCACAGATTTCGCCAGCGGTCCAGTCTAGACCCGATAAAACCATGTGTTGTGGTGGTTCCTTAAGTCTGCATCAGAGAGACTCTGGGGATAACTTCGTACCGGGAGTTAGGGTAAGGTGTGAGCACGACGGCCCACTCTGTGGTGATGACGATGACACAGTGCTCAGCCTGAATGCCCATTCCACACAGCTGGATGTCCTGGGAGTCCGCTGAGCCCACCTTGGTGTGCTCCTGAAACACAGTCAGACAAACACACATGAACGCTGTATCTAAACATGATTAATGTAGTCATTTAGCTGACACTTATATCCAAAGAGATTTGTCTCTTATTTTTTGTAAATTTTATTATGATGAGCATATCAAATAATTTATGTGCATGTTAAATGGTGTGAACACATTTATATTTAGCAGATTATTTCATCCAAAAACAACTTAAGTACATTTGACAGAAGAAGGTGAAACAACACCCAATCAAATGGGTTGTGTAAATACGTAGAAAAATTAACCAAGCTTGGAGTATTCCGATTTTCTAACATTTTATAAGGGTCGTATTCAGATTCAACTTCTGATATTATGGTGGCATTATTTTAATCTTGTTCATAACCAATAGAACAACAAAACAAACCCAGAAATCCCCCCCATTTAAAAGTGGCCCCATTTGAGAAGGACTGCACTAGAGGAGGCTGCTGAACCCTAGAGTGAAGTGAGGGAAAGGGCTCACTCTACCTTCAGGTAGTACACCAGCAGCTCATTGAGAGCCGGGTCAGCGTTCAGGTTGACCAGGAAACACTTGTCGTCTCCCACTCGGATCCCAGAGGACTGCAGAGAGATTCCCAGGCTCTCCAACTGTCTCTGGCGCTCCTATGCACACAAATACATGTGGAAATGTGGGTTCAATTGTTTACTGTCCACACTTGTTGAAGTTCAAGTGTCAAATTTATAGTACACCCCAGAGGGTCATTCTGGACAATGAAACTCTTGCAGCATGGAGGGTCGAACGTAATGGATAGAAAATATTACAATCCAAACTAAATATTAAATATACAATAAACAGTGCATTATTATTTAGTGGGTGTGAGCAGGCGTGCGTGTGTGTGTGCGCGCGTGTGTTACCTGAGCTATCTCTTCCGTCTTGCGTAGTTTCTCCTCCCAGGTGACGGTCATCTCCTGGATCAACTTCTCAGATTCCTCCAGACGATCCTTCAAATCCGGAGCCTTCAGAGACTGGGGGGGAGTAGAGAAGAGAGGAGGAGAGGTGATGAGAAGAGTTGAGGGAGAGGGGGGGAGACATGAGTCCCACCCCATGTGTCTTTCAGTTTGTGGGTGTAAAACAGCTGAAGCTTCTTTGACATCCTTCTCGGCCCCCGGGGGGGCCCAGCCAGATGTACAGCGTCTTAAAACGTAGGACCCCTCAGATCTCTGGAGAGTTTACTCAGGCTCCGCTTCAAATAAAACCCAGAGGCTCCGGAGGGGCCTGCTGTGGTGACCCCTGATCCCCTGCCCCTCACCCCTCACCTCGGCCTGGGTGAGCTGGTCCCGGAGCTTCTCCACCTCCTCCCGCAGCTCGCGGATGATGCGGGCGTTGGGGTCCTCGTTCACCACGGCGTGGTTGACGATGCTCTTGGCGCGGTCGGCGTAGCGCAGCGTCGACAGCGTCTCGTCGTAGTTGTCCGCCGACGGGCTCACTGTGGCGACCATCGCCGTCCGGCTGTTGCCGCCCAAGCTGTCCTGGAGACACGAAGGGAGGCGGGAATTTAACCTCGATCTGAAACGGGCCTTAAACACGTCATAGGGACTGACACGTGGAAACAGAATAGGGTTCGGCCAAAAACCATACTTTTAGAAATACCATACCACTGCCGGGAGGGAAGAATCAATACTTTCTTAATTTTGATATATAGCTATATTTCTAATAATAAATACATACAACATAAAGACACACTATATATAATTTAAACATATAGCAGTTACTTATAAATAACAGCAAACGAAATACCAAGAGCAAACTTCCATGAGTTCTGACTTAATTTGACCAAATATAACCATCTCTGGCTAAATATGACATCATCAGCATTTGCTACCAATTGTGACATTCTTGTTATTATCATGCATTCTTTTTCTGTTGACTGATCCCATGTGTCCTTAGGGATATTAGCAAATAACTAACTCAGTGTTATCACATCTTTTATCTGATTGGCTTAGTGACAATAATGTGACATTGATGAGTGCTGCTGCTGCCGTAAGGCTCTGTACAAAACGTTTGAAGACTAGTCGCCCAGAAGGGGAAAGCAGCGACGTATCACACAGAGAAATAAATCAATTGGCAGCGAAATCCGTGTCACAAGTCGTAGGTACCGGTCGGAAAGGAACCAGTGTCATAGTGGTACCGGTTTCGATACCCAACTCTCAAAGAGAATATCTGTGTGTGTGCCCATGCCAAGAAAGAAACCCGTTTGGGTGTGTAAAATGTTCGGACCGAACTTAGTAACCATTGTATGGAAAAAAAGTGTGTGTGAGTGTGAGTGTGTGCGTGTACCTTTAGCAGCCATGTGAGAACCGAATCTCTGTAGGGGACAAACTTTGTTTTGTTTTTTCCTGCTCCTTGCTCAGCCAACGCTGAGATCACCAGGCCTAATGTGGTCAGGGACCTGACACACAGACACACAGAAATGTCTCATCATCAACAGTATATATTAATAATACCCAACTCATCTGCACTACACACTGTAACTGTACTGTATACTGCACTGTGTGCTGTCGTCACATGCCAGGCTGCCTACTTGTTAATGTTGCTGCCCTCTTTGAGCCGGTCTCCCCCGGCTCCGGTCTTGGCTGCTCTCTCACTGCCAGCCAGATCCACCAGACTCAGCTTGCTCACCTTCTCCCCACTTGTCTGCAGAGAGAGAGAGAGAGAGACCGAGGACAAAAATGAGATTGACAGGGAGAGAGAGCCAGATGGAGACAACAGTCTGCAAGTCAGTAACCTGATCACGTACTGAGTGTTCTTAGGAGGATCCCGTGTCAGCAGGATAAATGAAGAGGGAGGAGAGGAAGGTTGGAGGGGGGGGGGGTGTGAAATGAGCATGGGGAGGATATCACAACATAAGCAAGAAGCACAGGACATCATAGCGAGTGGGTGGGAGGCCATGACATCCTATATAGTAAAATGCCGAGGGAGGATGAAAGCTGAGGAGCCAGGCTATGACATCATGAGTAGAGAATATAACGAAAGGCCATGGCTTCATCAAAGGAGTGGAGCCAGCAGAAAAACTATGACATCACATAGAGAGGAGGTAGCAGATCAATTCCTCGAGAGGACAAACCCCTGGCAGCCATGTTAGACAGGGCTGTGCTAGGCAATCAGGCCTCTCCGCAACATTCTTACGACATTAACACATAGACCCAGCCCCAGGCCATTCGTGTCCTATGGAAGGAGATGAACTTGTACTTCAGCCTAACCTAAAAGTGCTTTGTTTATATGTATATATTTAGGATCTGTGCAAATAGAGATAACGTGTTGGAACTGAGCCAAGCTCTGAAGAGCTCTTTGTGATGTCAGCCTTATTTACATGCCAGCCCCCTGCCTGGACCAGCCACCAGATGGCACTCAATGTCTGAGATAGTCTGACCTGGATGAACTTGTCCAAGTTGCCCCACCTCCATCAGCACTTTAATGATTCGGACACAGAGTCTGCATACAGAAGGTGGACTCAGCAGACAAGCACCAGAAGCTAGCTCAGACTCCATCAGCATGAAAACTAGAGCTGCTGGTTTCCAGTGCCCCACTGAAGTCATAATAGCTGGTTTTCCAGCCGGCTGACTAACCGACAGGATGTCAAGACAGCCACAAAGCAGGTTTATTTTTAAAACATGGCTGCACTGGCTGAATGACTTCATGGCTGGATAACCCATGGTATTGAATGAACATGGAGACCGAGACACAGATCCTTTGACAGTATAGATATCGACTATATAGAAGTATAAATGCACCGATGTAAAAAGTACGATAAGGGGCAGACAAACACTTTAGAAACAGGCAGAATAACCTGCCGTGCGTCAGGTGACTGACAGTAAGGTAAATTATTAACAGGCCTTTGGCTTGGAGCCTGGGAAACCAGAGTGCAAGAGAGAGAGATAGTTAGAGAGAGATAGGCTGTTCAGTCTGTGTGTGTGTGTGCATGTGAGAAACCCCAGACTGCCGGTCTTTAAACGTGCGCGCACATGTGTGTTAATTATGTTTTGTGTGTGTTTTGATGCATGTGAAATAACAAACAATACAATAATATTGAAAAACATAAATGTGTGTTTTGATACCCCCAGAATGCAGGTCTTTAAACATGCGTGCACATGCTTGTTCATTATTTTTTGTGTTTTGTGAATGTTGAGGTAAAAAACAAACAATACAATAATATTGAAAAACATATTTGTGTGTGTGTTACCCCAGAAAGCAGGTCTATTAGCGTGTGCGTGAGGATGATGTTGAAGACGGCATGGGAGCGACTGCTCTCCTCGTTCATGTTGGTGGCGGCGACCGTACGGGACTTGTTCCCCTCCGACATCAGAGACTCAATATCCTGTCAACACAAGCATCATCATCACTACCACCACCACCATCATCATCATCTTTAGCACCACACTGCTACTTTCAAACAAGATTTGAAAGAAAAATCGTGCATTGTATTTGTGTAAACGTGTACGTGTGCGTGTGTATTATGGATGGAAGGTTTTTTTATGTATGTATTTGTGTGTACTATGAATGGAAGGTCAAAAATCGGAACAGTTCGGCTCCCTAGTCACGGTTTGGGACTGTACTGTATGTATTGTTCATTCAAAAAGGCTGATGTGTATGTAGTCGCTGTCCTGGCAAGACTAACATTTTCTACTAACTTTGTTTGGTTGCACTCCTTACTTCCCCGCTTCGTCACACTTTCTTAGCGATGCTTCGACATCTTTCCTCACAAACCAACTATTCACGCTCCTCCTCCTCCTATATCAAAAGCTCTAGCTACTAATAAGAACAGGCTGCCACAATTATATACTCCAGTGGAACTTGGAACATGGGTTGTGTTTCCAACAAGAGCTTGAACATCGGCGCAGCCATAAAACCTGACTTCCAGCCCTTCCCCTTACATTGAAGCTCTGTTCCAACAGAGTCTGACTCGGCCCAAGAGTGGATCCGAAAGCCCCTGACTTCCTCCTGATGCACTAACTTGATATTGTAGGTTGCTTTTTGAAGCATTATTCCAAAAAAAACAATTGGACCGTTTCAGAAATGAAATGTCTTCAGCACTCCAACCCTATTTTAGATGTTACACGGTGGGATAGCGCCACAAACATTATTTGGGGAAAACCCTATATTTTTATTCATGCATTTTTTTTTTTACATACATTATTTATAGGCACTGTCCCTGCTTGTATCCCCTGCTTTACCAAAACCATACCATACCGAACCGAAAACCCTGACCCCAAAACCGGTGATGAATTGAACGGTGAATTTGTGACCTGTTCCACGTCTAGTGTGTACGTGTGTTATGTGCATTACCTTGTAGCAAGCCACAGCAAGGCGGGAGAGGCCGTCTACGTAAGGTCCAAGAACCTTATGCTCCCGAACCCTTAACGCCTGTCTGCTCCTGGATATCACACACACACACACACACACACACACACACACACACACACACACACACACACACACACACACACACACACACACCATATTTTAACAACTTTTTGTCTTGTTATTCTACCACTAATGGCACTCATTGCACTCCTAACCATCCCCAGAGGAAGGTGTCCTTCTTTATGCATTCCACCTCTGGGTTTATTGTTTGATAATTGTTTTTTCCTTGCCCTTAACGGGGGTTGGGGTTAGGGGGTTGTCGTAAAATCTAGCCTTTGACACCCTTGAGACTGTTACTGTGATTAAGGGCTATAAAAATACAGTTGACTTGACTTCAGAATCAGGGTGCGTGGGGGCAGCTGACCACCGGGGGGCCTCAGCCAAGGACAAGACCTTGAAGGGTCTGTGCAGGACTGCACCGGAGATCTTATTATACATTTACAAGCAAGTCAAATTACATAACATCGGCGGCATTAACAATACAAACAAAAATACACAGCAAGCCCTCATACACTCAATGTAGGGCTACGGGCCTTCATTTATTGACCCATGAACAGTCAACTATTGCCGTTTTACCAACTGCAATGATGGGAGGACATTTAAGAAAATCCATATTGTAGTGATTGCACTTAGTATCATACAGGACCTAGGACAGAACAGTGTCCAACCGACACTCCCCATCAGTTCTTGTTCTGTAAGGATTTGAGACTCGCCCCCCTCAGGGTCATGCCAGTGCAGAGCTTCATGGTTTCACCATCCACAGCAGACCCCCATATTGCCCTAAGACGGTCTGCTGTTTATAGACATTTACTGGGGTCAGGGGTGAGGAGGCTAGGGCCAGCCAGTGGCCAGATGCCTGGGTGTAGATTTACTGTTGGCTCGCAGTACATGAACCCTGAAGCCTGCAGCTCTTCAGTGGTTTTCAACAACAAGAAGCTTCTGATCAATTAGTCCATTAGGCTATATAGGTCAGCAACAACATCTGGAGGTCTGGTCTTGTTTCATCCTAAACAGTTTTTTTTTTTTTTTTCAAACAAATTGTAAAATTGTTTGGACAGACATTTGACATTTGGAAATAGCGAGTAGTAAAATTATTTGTGGAAATATGGAAATTCAAAAGGGTTTATCGCACCACGAATGTCAATAAGTAAACAAAACATGTTTAACCTTCAAAATGTAATACTTCACTGGGTACAGGCTGGAACAATACCCAGCTAAGTGCTGGGGCCGT
This sequence comes from Trisopterus minutus, assembly GCA_027122715.1. Taxonomy (NCBI): domain Eukaryota; kingdom Metazoa; phylum Chordata; class Actinopteri; order Gadiformes; family Gadidae; genus Trisopterus; species Trisopterus minutus. The sequence continues at coordinate 18,745,841 of JAOPUD010000035.1, forward strand.
CTTTAATGGGTCAATATATTTATAGCAGCGGAGCGGTCAGTGGATGCGTGAGTGTCTCCCAGTGCTGGAGGGAGGAGCGTGCGTACCCTTTGGGGTCCAGGAGGTCTCTGACCCGCTCGTTGTAGATCTCCATGTAGGACACCTCCACCGTGAAGCTCTCCTCCTCCTTCTTCCCCTTCAGGGTGCGGTCGAACAGAGCGCTGCACAGCCGCGGGATCAGCCCCGGGTTCTCCACCGAACCCATCATAGTGTACGACTTACCGGAACCTGAACACACAAACACACACCACAGACCACACACACACACATCAGTACCTGTCTGACAAGAAGTGGGTCGGTACCTGATTGTCTCACTAGAGGAGGGTCAGTACTTTTCTGTGTGACTAGAGAAAGGTTAGTAACAGTATCTGACTAGAGAAGGGGTTGGTAGCCGTCTTACTAGAGCAAGGTCAGTCCCTGGCTGTCTGACCAGATTAGGGTTAATACCTGTCTGTCCATATGCAAAGATGCAGGCGTTGTAGCCCAGGAAAGCGTTGTGGAGTAGACTCTCTCCAAGGCACTGAAACACCACCTCCTGGCCTAAAGCACACACACATTATTAGACTTCAAATACAATATTGTTATTCCAGTTTCTTTAACCTAAACATTCACAAAACAATTATAAAACAATTCTTAGTAAATAAATATTTTCGGAATACACCAACAACTGATTCGAAATCGACTCACCTGCAAATTTGTCTGTGTCTGTTTCGTCCATGGACCAGAAACAGTAGTCATAGGCAAAGACCTGAAAGACACATTAAAAACACACCAATCAGATAACCACACAGACAGACAGGCCAACAGACAGACAGAATAACCAGACTGACAGGAAGTTACCTTCGATTGGTTCCTGATGATGTGGTAGAAGACGTCAGCCAGTCCACGGGGCATATGAGAGAGAGAGAGAGAGAGAGAGAAGGTTAGGACGGCTGATTGACATTTACAAAACAGAGGCCAGGCACACAGGACATTAAGCAAGAGAAAGGCATGCCATATGTGCCTTCATTTATCTCTGACATAGACACACACGTCAGACACACATACTGGGATGCAAAAACAAGAGGAAGACAAATGGACAAAAAAACTTATTTGTTCTAAATAAATATACAAATGAGAGGGATCTGTGTGAGAGACCAGGGGAGAAATGGAGAGATACAGAGAGGGGGTGAGAGATAGAGATTTGCGCATCGCAGATGGTAGTGGCTCATCAAGCTGATGGTTCAAATACTGAGAGACTACATTGTGTGTGTGGGGCAGATCCACTCCCAGGCTGCAGGCTCTGCTGTCTTTACACATCACTCTAACACTAACTGGACCGGCTCTTTCTCTATGTGTGTGTGTGTGTGTGTGTGTGTGAGAGAGAGAACATGCTACAGCCAAAATGTAGGTCATCACACACAGACACACACCCATGCTTAAAAAATATATAAATCATAAAATGGAAATCTCCGGCTGACAAAAATACATGGTATGGCAATCAGTGCTACTTGAGCCACTGTCATTGTGAGCTAGTGGGTAAAGGAATTCGCAATCACTTCCCTCAGCTGGGCAAGCAATATATCAGGGATATTATGGGGTATGGAGTTAGGATTTCCTGGTCTATTGTCCTCAACCTCTAGCCAAGGGTGGGGGACAGGAAGTTACACGTCACGCAGGCTGAGTCACCAGGAAACAGCCTGCAGTTTTTACTCACCATGGCCCCGCAGACGGGCCGCTCACAAGTACACACACACACACACACACACACACACACACACACACACACACACACACACACACACACACACACAC
>JAOPUD010000035.1:18755559-18765824 GCA_027122715.1 Trisopterus minutus
ACACACACACACACACACACACACACACACACACACACACACACACACACACACACACACACACACACACAAAGATAAAACTACTAAATAAAGATTGTACATTGCAAGAAAGCATGTTGGTTATAAAGACATGTGCCAGTTCAGTGCAGAGGTTTTCCCTCCCACAGGGGTGACAGCAGCTCTCTGATGCACGGTCCTCTCTATACTAAGCAGCAGAGGCGTTTGTGTTGGAAAAACTGCAATGTACACGAGTCAATGCTGAATCTACTACAAATCTGATGGAGCAGAGAACAGTGGGTTTTCTCATGTGGCTTGCTCCAGTGACTCCCCTCTGGGCTAGCTCCGTGAAATGCTGAAATGCATAGATACATAATGTATAAGCGTGCGCGTGTGTAGTCACGTGGTCGTGTCGGTAGCGAGGTCGTCCGTTCCGCATCAGTAACGGCAGCGTTACCGAGCACATGGTCTCCCACGGCAGAATCCTACTTGGCTGGGAAACCAAAAATGCCATCGCCGCTTCCCTGCACACGGAGCTGGAAATATGCATCCTAATTGACAAGCGAGCACTCGGGCGAGGAATTGTAATTCATTAGTCTGGCACCGATTCGGCACTACGGCTATGGGGTTGTATATTAGGATACCCGGATTATGAGTCTACAAATACTTGTTATTCCACGTGTCAGCTATCAGCATCGGTGGCATGAATTGATCCCCACAAGATCCTAGAAACATCTGTATAAGACGAGTTTTTACATAATTATGCAACGCTCCTTTGTTTGATGTCATCTTCCTAATGCACATAAAAACGGTAACCGGTGCAAGAGGTAGACGCAGATGAGTCATGCGCTTAATTTCATTCCTGTCACACAAAAGGAGGGATTGTCTATTCATGTTGAACGTGAGTAATATAGCAGTGAACCCGTCGTCGGCTTCGCCTGTATGACACATGGCCTTGAATGGTGCCCTCTGGCCGACAACTAAAAACTTGGTGTCATCACGGGGGGATAGGTTGAACGCTGCACATTGGACATATATGGTCGAGTAAGTGCCTTATAAACACATTACAGAGGCTTTACGTAGTTATAATCAAACAGAATCCACTCACCCCTCCGGTTAAAAGGACGGACCCGCACCGCCACCTTAACGTTGGCGACATCCAGGCTGTTCTCACCCATGGTGTCTGCTGTCAAAACAGACGGGGTCCCAAGAAACCGACGGAGGTCGGCAACCTTTTAATAATCACCTCTCCGAGACGAAGGAAAACATTTAAAAAAAAACATGTAAGACGTGCTAGCCGGAAAGCCCAGCTAGCTACGAGGGATGCTCCATAGACACATCTCCCATCCCAAAACAATAGGTCGTCGACAGCCTGTTCAGAGGGCGGAGGACGCACACGGACGCATAAAATCCTCTGCCGTCTTCACATCGCCGGGGCTAGACCAGTATCCGATGGTCTAGGGAGCTGAAAGAGAGACCCGACAGAGATTAGCTGGGTACCACAGCAGCTGTGGGTTCATTAAAACCCAGCCCCGAGTTGCTCGCTAGCTAGCTACTCGGAGGAATGAGTGTGGGGCTGGTGGGGGGAAAAGGGAAAGTAACGTTAGCGATGGAAGAAACGCGTCTGCACACTGAACTCCACTTCACGTCTCGGGACCCGGCGGGTTAAAACTTCGTGTAACCTACCGCGATTGATCCCATCCCCGGAGAGACACGGTTTCCCCCGGCAGATAATACGCGGGCTGTGGCTATGAAGCAGCCCTGACGTGATCCCCCAACCCTTTCGCGATGGGACTTCCGAATGGCATTTCGCACCGACCTCCCTCTGCGAGACCCACGAGAACCACCGCCGTCCGCGCGCTACATTTTCCGGATTCCTTGGAGATTTACAAAATAAAAGTCGATATAAGTTTATAGTCACATTTTGTTTTTTCTCACAAAAATGTATTTTGTTCTATAATCTCCCGATACCTGAGGTATATAGTCACCATAAAACATTAATTTGCACTTTTTATGTAATTTGCCGCTGTAACACCAGAATATCACTCCCGGGATTGACATATTTGTAAATAATACGTAAATTATCACTTCAATTAGTTAACGTCGGTCGACTGCGAGAAAGCCATATGGACGGAGATAGTTTAATAGGAAAAAGCAACGTGGACATTTGATTTTGAAACATCAGAGGCCGGAAATGGAAATTCCCCATCAGTTTACTTGACAACGGTCTGGCGCTCTTCTCTTCCCCTAACCGTTAGCTTAAATTGCCCCCAATTAACATGACAGCACAACATCGCAACACATCTATCACATACAGCACAACATCCCCAATGTGGAGCATAACTTAACCATCTAAAACTTACGGTTGACTGACCAGCTGTCGTTTTGACTTTATATTCCGGCTTGGCCATCTATATATAATCGCGTAAGGAGTAAGCGCATATAAAGCAATTTACTCTCCTCTACCGCAGGCTAAGCGACATGTAAATAATGCACTGTTTTGGATATGTGACGGTCCTTGTCCTTATGCGGAATATCAGACAAGTTTTCTGAGTTCCCCACATCGCGCGATATTTCCTCGGGAGGAGGAAGGAGCTCCTTGCAGAGCTGGAAGTTAGAGTTCATCACCCGTCTGTTATGCTTGCAGATCTTCAGCAAACAACAACAATCATTTGGACCAATCAAGCTGGACCACATTCGACAAAATAAAAGTTTATATGATGATATACACATGTTATTCGGCATTGTTTATTCAAATCCCTGCCCCCTGCTGGCTTCTCATAAGATTTGGAACACTATTTGCCCACACTAGTGTTACATAAACTTGCTTGGGAATACCACAACAACCAGCTGTTCACCATCTTAAACCAGCTGTCCAGCTGATCACATTCTGGGTTCTGCTCAACGCTGGATCCATCGGCACATGATGATTCATGTGCCTGGCATTCCCGCTATTTCAAGAAGATGGCAGCAGAGCATCATTTATCTGTTACTTCTGTTTTATAGAATCTGGCTATTGCTGAGGTTAGGTAATGGTTGTCATAACTACACATATGCTGAGCTAGCTCTTTCCATGCAAAAGAAGAAGTCACCCTCATTGGAGAAGAGAAAACGATTTATGTATCGCTCTAGCCATCATTATTTTATTCTTCTGGAAGATTAATGGTAGTCTTGCATTGCAAAAAGGGATCTGCTGAATAGGACAGCTCTATGTGTCTGGCATTCCCGTAACCTCCAGAAGAGGGAAGCAGTGCAACATGAATCGGTTATTACACTTTGAATGGGATGTGAAACTGCCATAGGGAATTGCTGAGGAGAGGAGGAAAGTGTCTCAGCAACCACAGGACCATGTTACCTCCCAATTGAGGGGACATTTTATTGTTAGAATTCCTGTCCTAATGAGTTGTATATATCTTATGTTATTTACCATCGTGGTGTTGTTGACCACAACACCAGGTAAACAATGTAGTACGTTTAAAGCCACTAGATGGTAGCCTATAGCAAAACTGAGATGGCTAAACACTTGAATGTAAAGTATCCTGTGAGAGTGGGAGTTTGGTGAAAAGGACATTTGTAGACAGACTATGCTATGTTTGTTATTGTTTTGTTTCTAATCAATGTCTTCTATTTCTATCTAGACCCTTCACTTCAGAGAGTCTGGAATTGGCTTGTGTCTAATTGGCCATACCTATGAGACAGCCAATAATTCCTCGACATTTGTTCTCAGGTTCTCGACATGCTCGTTGGAGGAACTCCATGTTACCCTGTCATTTTTGCTTTCCTGTGAGATGAGGGTTGTTTAGTTCTTTGGTTATGTTTGGTCTGTACAACACACGCCACAGCACTTCATCTTCATGCATGCCAGCCATAGTCTTCACACTGATTTCACTGACGAACCAAACACAACTGGTTTGGTTTTTTTCAGTGTAACTTGAGTTCATTAAATTGTGTTGGTAAACAATTTGTTATGGCCACAGCCCAGCCTTGACACATAGCGGACCACAACACCAAAGAGGGAGAGCACATAGAAAGCCCACTTTGCTCTCATTGAAACCGATTGTCTGGTTTTTTTTTCTGTGGTTGAAGTGGTATTTGTGTAAGCTTATGAATTGGTCCCGGAAGCTTACCGGCAGAAATTCTGCACTTGAAAGAAGGGTTACATTCGCATGTGGTGTTTGCTCGTAGATTACAGTGACCATTACATTTGAACCGCTGGTGTGGAGCTGCTTACATCAGGTCCCTTGAGGAGATGAAGGACTTACTTGTCTTGGAAAAAGTTGAAAGATTTGGTGCCAAAGCACATTGCCTGATTACTGAGCATAGGGTATAACAAAGCATAGGGTTAACAAAGTCTCAGATACTCTGATCCACAAGGATAGGGTTAAGGTTAAGGTGGGCAGAATCTTAGATGTCTTAATTGCAAATAAAGATTTGGCAACTAAGAATCTAAAGGGCTCTGGTTGTCACTTTTGCCTAGGGAGAAGCAAGCTGTAAGAAACAGGTCTTGGCACTATTTGTTCTGATATTTTGACGCTGTTTTGTTGTTCAGCAGGAACGTCTAATGACAAGTACACCTGAAGGCAGTTTCTTTTAATTTACAATCTTTTTTGAGCAATGCTGCAAGTTGATACAAGGCTCACATTAGTCAAAAGTGGTGCTGCCATTCGAATGAATGTGTTGTATTCAAGTTACTTTTTAATCAAATATGAATAACGGGTATTTGGTTGTTTCTCTTCATGATGGTGATAATGATACAGTATTAATCTCATAAAATTGTTCGCCCTCTATCATCCTAAAAACACAACAGAGGGCCAACAACAAAAAGAAAACATCAACATGTAACAAAATCTGAAACCAATGCATTTCACACACAAAACAAAACAAACTAGAAATACATAACAAAATATTAGTAAAAGGAAAAGTAGGCTTTTAAAAAACATCTCTCCAATGACCTGGGTCATCTGTATCACGTTCTGTTCCATCAAGTTAAATAAAGTCCATGAAAGGATTCCAAGCTTCCTTACATTTATTTAGTTTACTTCTTACAATGTAAATGATCCTCCCCATTGCCATATTTAATGCCCATTCCATTACTTGTTTAACCTCTGTCTATTTACTTTAAGAACTATAAGGCACTTTTCTTGTAGAATACATACAAACATCGTCTATAAAAAACACCAATATAAGGCAGAAAGAGGTGATGATTTGAACAGGATAGTTTGTATTTGGAAGGCCCAGTGATACCAATGTGAATGTGGACAATGAAGTCCTCCTCTATCGTATGGTTAGTACAGCAACGATAGACAGAGTTTACCTCATAGATTATTCCAAATTAAATCTGAACCGTTTCTTAATTTAATTTAAGTAAGCATTTTGGAGGAGGTAAATGACTGTTCTGAAATACATGCATGATAGACATATTTTAGTGGGGGTTTGACTATGTTTTGAAAGTTGGGTTCAATTTGGATTGAGCAAATTGGGTTCAATTTGGATTGAGCACATGCACGGAAGCATAAATGGAGGCCATTGAAGTCAGCGTTTACGGTTTAAGTGGGTGTGCAGAAGTGTTGACACGGTGTGGACATTTTCACACTGATGGATGTTTTTCTTCTTTTTATAAACTAATCATCTATTCCTTTTCATTTCTACAGCTATGAGATTAGTTAAAATAAATGTGTTTTTCAATAACAAACAAAAAGCGCAACTACAATAGAACGTAGCTTTGCTGTGTCTGTTATCAGCATCCATATCATTTTGCTTCTATCTGATATGGATGGAATATCTAGAGAATCCAAGAATCGTTTGTCTAAATCAGGGGGAATACATTTTCAAATTATGTAATAGCTTGTTTTGTTTGTTCTTGATTGATGTGCCATACAAGTAGCCTCCCTGCTTTCTCTCCCTGATTAAAAATAATTGGTTCAACTTAGGCAGTTTGTCTGCCTCTTCACTGGATAACATTTCACTATCTCAGCCAGTGCATTGGGATCCAAGATGTTAGAAGGAGTATTTATGTGCATTTACAGAATTGACTTTATTTTATTTTATAACTGTTTAATCTTCAATTCCAATAGTATCCAATCTTTCTGTGCTTTCTTAGATCTTGAGATGGTGAAACTGATTATTTGGCCCCTGATATAGGCTTTAAATGTCTCCCATTGTACATTGTCCCTAACCTATTGGTCTGAAAATATAAATAAATTAGCATGTCCAAAATTATAGTCATATCCTGAAGCCATTTAGTCTGAAAACACCGTCTTGGAGGATCACTTGTAAAACTTGATTTGCATAAGTTTAGGTCACTGGGGAGCGATGAATAATAATGATACTCTGGTGCCTACATTCTTCTCTATCAGGGGGTAACTGTAACTGGAAAATATCGATTTGAGAATAAGTTTGGTGAGTACCAAAGTAGCATGAATATGCTGTACCTTTGGGATTGAAGGGTAATATCCAAGTGGTTGACTTTGTTAATCTAATAAATAATCAATTTCCTATCCTTTACATGGGTATCTGAAACCGTGAAGTTACCTCTTGCCGAGGTCAGTGTAAAAATAATATTGCCAGCCAGCATATATTGTCTAGGTTAGGAATGAGTCATTATGAAATCGTGTGTTATCATCATTTGGACCAGAAACATTTATTGAATATAGAATTTCAGAAATAAATGTTTTATGCCTTAATGATAATAATCCTGCCAGCTGGTTATTTTGCTTTGTATCTGTAGTGTTATAGTTCTATGGATCAATATCATTGATGGATTTTCTTAATCTTGTCCTAATTTTGTCTTCAAGATAAGCGTTTTCAGGGGCGGGTGTTCTTGGTCAGTGTTCTCGGTCAGTTTTTTGTTGTACGAGTTCAACAAAACCATCCCAAGAACGTAAGGCAGCCATGTCTCCATGTAAGCAGCAGCATCCTGACCCTCTTCCTTCTTAGGAAAGCCCACCACAGGTGATTGCTCCTAATTCTGGTCATATTGTCTACTTTATATAGAGATTGAGGTTTTGCCCCAAGATTTGAATTGAAAGATGTTGTCCTCTGCGATCGGAGTTAGGTTCTTCAAGCTTACTCATTTTTCTCTTTCATTTCATCGGCCAAAGAGAGCACACTGAACTATTTGGTCATTGAGAAGGAGGCTCTTTCTTTGGTACGGATCCTGTAACCTTTCGCTGTATACATTGGCCTCAACTTCAGCCCCTATGACCTGACCTGATCCTAACCGTTTGAGCTTCATGCATTCTGTACAGAATCCTAACCAGCGTCTGGTGCGTTGGCTCTTTCTTCAGGCTCATTCCTTGGACAATGACCATATTAAAGGAATGGTTGCAGTGGTTCAGGATTTAATTCTGATACAGTATTACACATAGCATCACACAGATTTTACTGATGGACCAAACACCCCTGGTTTGTTTTATTTTGGTTTGACTCGGTTAACCTTCCTCTTTCGTGTGTTGGTCCACTGATTGTCTTGATCTTGAGCCATGCCATGACAATGCATTGATCATTACCAAATGCACTTGTAGGCATCAGTGATGTAGTCACATGTGTGTATGCAATAATGTGATCAATCAGTGTACATCAGATTGTGAATAGGATGTTTGTTTTAATTATTTAAAATCATTGGATTGGATTGAAAGTTGGATTGAACATTGTTTTAAATTAGACATTTAAATGTAATTGCATCTAATGCAATACATACAATAGCATTTACTTCTTGGTCATTTAGGATGCATTGTATCCAAAGCAAACTTGCAGAGGAAGCAGATAACCCCATACCTGCTCCTTAATTACATTAGAGTATTCAATTGCATGATGATTGCATGATCAATGTGTTACAAAGTTACTGCTATTTTATGACTCTGCTGTGGATGATGGTTGGTTTGTGGATGAAAGAAATGGATAAATGATTCAGTACTCAGATCACCAAAGGTTTGTGTGTTTTGCTGGAGCTGTTTTGTTGAAGGTAAATGTTAGGTTGCTACACCCTTCACCTTCAGGACCACCTAGAGGGATCAGAGTCACTGACGGCCACAGGGTTTCCTTAAGCAAAGGCCAGGGGCTTTCCAGCTGCACTTAATATACTGTATCATATACTGCACACAAGTATATGAAATTAACCCATTTTCTTCCTATAGAGACATCTTGAAATATTGAACATTGTTATTACTTCAAGAAAAAAGACATGTTTAAAATTAAATTACTTGGTAATGAATATACACAGAATTCCCACAGGACACTGTTTGTGTGTGTGTGTGTGTGTGTGGGGGGGGGGGCGGTGCATGTGTTTGTGTTTAGAACTATGGGTTGTGTATGTGTGTGTATGTAGTTTGGGGTAGTTGTGTATATGTGTTGTATATATTTATGTATCAGAAGTTTAAGGTTGAAGAGGGATGGGGGGTGTGGGTGTGTGTGTGTGTGTTTGTTTGTGGTCAAGGGTGCAGAGGACTGTGTGTTAATGTGTGTTGGGGGTGGGCTGTTATGTCCCTGTGTGTGAGTGTGGGTGTGTTTGTGTGCTCCTCTTATCAGCTCCTGTGTTGAGATGACAGGATTACAGTAATTGTTCCTGGTACTAATCAAACGGAAGCTCCGCCACAGACCAGGTCTTTGTGTGTGTGTGTGTGTGTATGTGTGCATACATTTCTCAAGTGTGTGTGGTTGAGTTAAGCTTCAAGGTTATTGGATCCTGTGATGGTAGGACTGTGTAAAGCTAAGCTTTGGCATCAGTCAGATGTTGACCATGTGTGTGTATGTGTGTGACCCCCGTCAATGTTTTTATCTTTCTTCGGCTGGGCTATCTTCTAACTCTTCAAACACTTCAATATTGTATCATTCTCTGCCCATCCCTTACCACAGTATTGTATGGGTGGACACTGAGAGCTGCCCAGTACAATAGCAGTCTTCTGCCTAGTATAACCAGTGTTCTACTGGTGGGCACTGGGAGCTGCCCAGTACAACCATGGTCTACTACTGGTGGTGGACAATGGGATTTGACCGGTACATCCACAGCCGTCTACTGGTGGAAACTGGGAGCTGCTGTTATAGATCAATTATATTACGATTGAGTGGTTTAATGGATGACTGAGGTTGGTGAATGAGTGAGGGTGATGGATGAGTGAGGGTGGTGAATGAGTGTGGGCGATGGATGAGTGATGTCATTGATGAGTGTGGGCGATGGGTTAGTGATATTATCAATGAGTGAGGGTGATGGATGCTTGACGGTGATGAATGAGTGTGGGTGATGGATGAGTGATTTTATGAATGAGTGAGGGTTATGGATGAGTGATATTATGAATGAGTGTGGCCCATGGATGAGTGATGTTATGGATGAGTGAGGTTTTACCATTATTGATGTTATGGATGAGTGAGGTTGATGGATTAGTGATGTTATGGATGAGTGAGGCCGATGGTCGCCTGATGGCTGATGTATCTTACATGCCGAGTGAAATTTGAGTCACTAAACCAACATTCAATCCCATAACCTCTTATGTCTCTTCCACACAAAAAACACACAAATGCATATATACACACACACACACACACCCTCACACATACACACACACACAGTAGATGTAATTCCATCCATTTCAGCTCTAATGGAATCATATGTGGCTACTTAATACAATTGTCTTTATTGCCTGTGGGGGTGAAAGGGTTGGGAGGGGTGGAGGGGTGGGGTGGGACAGCTTTTAGGGACAGGCGAGGTTGGTCTCTTGGATGGTTTCTTTGGTTGCAATCTGTGCCACAAAATGGTCAGCCATTACGTGAGCTCGATGGAGCCAAGCATCGTGACTCGAGGCTCATTACTTAAACAGAACAAATCAAATCTGCTGCCTCAGCCCACCATGGACAGGACAGCAAACTGAATTGTGGGAAATAATTGAAAATGGACTCCAGAGACTCTGATGAGGTGTGGATGGATGGATGCTCTGGGCAGAGATACAGGATATCAGACAAGGACAGGACGATTGTACAAGAGACAAATAAATAAATCCTCTGATGTTTATGTGTGTTCTCATCTCTCATCTCAAGATCCAGACACACACACACACACACACACACACACACACACACACACACACACACACAGACATGCATGCACACACATACACACTCGCACACATACAACTCTACCACTTGCACTATATGATGCTTTATGATTGTATACAAATCCTTTGGGTTCTCATTTGGTAGAGAAAAGGAGAGAGAGAGAGAGAGAGAGAGAGAGAGAGAGAGAGAGAGAGAGAGAGAGAGAGAGAGAGAGAGAGAGA
>JAOPUD010000035.1:18786772-18798687 GCA_027122715.1 Trisopterus minutus
AGAGAGAGAGAGAGAGAGAGAGAGAGAGAGAGAGAGAGAGAGAGAGAGAGAGAGAGAGAGAGAGAGAGATGCTAAGCATGTTGATCCTCTGTGTATTTGCATGTGCCTCTGAACATTGTGATGGTGTGTGATGCCAGAGGGCTTCATCTGGGCACCAATTAAACAAATTCAAGTGTAACGAGTCGCCTGGTGACTTCCTAATCCAAATGCCAGGGCTTGGTTGTGCATGATGTGAACAGACGTCTTCTTAGAGAAATGCAACCGTTTAAACATCTTGCAGTAGATGTTGATGTGAAGAGTGTTTGCAAGTGTAAATGTTAACCAAGGGCACACGTGCCTCCATTGAGCCAACAGATAATTATCATTTATGATTTTCTAATTCAGTTTAGTCTGAGTTTGACATAGATATTCACGGAATATTCACTATTGATACAAAGCACAACAAAATAGAAACCAGAGTCGATTCTTAGCAAAAACAAGCTTTTTTATCTCGATAGAGTATTTTATTACTCAATAGAAAGACATAATAAAATAACAATGACCATTTCCTCTCTCTTTTCTGGTCCACAGTGGAACCATGAAGACGCTTGTTGTGGTCGTACTGCTGCTCTGCCGAATTGTCCCAGGACACTGTGACTGCAGAGGAGACTGCCTTGCCTGTAGACACCTGCTGGACAGTGAACATCACCTAAGCACCATGGTGAGACACAACTTACTGAAAAATATAAAACGTACCTTTAACACCACGATCATATAGTCACAACTGGCTGAAAATAAATGAAACTTCGACGCCACGGTTCATTGCTAGTTTTATATTATTTTGTTACGTTATTTGACTTATAATAAACACCACTTCATCTTCATGAAATGTGGTGCATGATGCTAATCGAAACTACGTGAACGTTACACGAGCTGACTCTATTTCACTGCTATATTATGGTGCCATTACTTCTACCTTTATACCCTCTTTTTGATGAAATAAAAGGACAACTGGGAGGTTGCTTGTTTATCTCTCACTCTCTGTTTTTCGATATCTCGCCCTCCTCTTCTTCAATCTTTTACCACAGCCCCTCTATCTGTGAGTCACTTAATTATCCCTGTGGGCTTTGAGTTGTCATTAACATTGGCTAATTGATTCCCGAGGATAGATGTGTGACTCTCTCCGATCCCAACATTCCTCCTCTCTGCCCCACTGCCCTCTAAAAGTTGTAGCATGCCATAAACTAAAACAACAAATGTATTAATATCTGAATCGTTCTCTTGGAATAAATACAAACGACATTCGGAATGATCTCTCTCCATCAATCTAAATCTCTCGTTTCGCTCGTATTCTCCACTCTCCCACTCTTTCTGTCTCTCTCTGTCTATCTCTGTCTCCCTTTCCCACTCTCTCTCTCTTTCTCCAGATGTGTATGATTGAGTGTGAAAGCAGAATATCTCCATCCACAACATGGGACAGCTGCCGCCAGGCTGTTGCCCTCCTGCCATTCTCCTCCGTGTCCATAGGGGGCGACATACTAAAGAGAGCACAGGAGGAGGTCGAAGCCCTCCTTCCACCTGTAGAGGAGGAGGAAGAAGAGCGAGAGGAGCGCCAGGCCGCAGGGCTAGATGCTGAGGGAGACCTCCTGTCCGCCTTGAACTTACAGAGGTATGACGATGCGTCCCAGGGACTGAACCAACTGAGCACCATGGACATCGACCACAACTCTTTAGAGGAGGATGAGGGCACCAGAGAGCAGGCCGAGGCAGGGCTCAGCGTCTCCAAGCGTTTCGGTGGCTTTCTGAAAGGGCGGCACGGCTACCGAAAGCTGGTCTCACCAGGAAGGTCCTACCAGAAGAGGTACGGCGGTTTCATCGGCGTGCGCAAGTCGGCGCGCAAGTGGAACAACCAGAAGCGCTTCAGCGAGTTACTGAAGCAGTACCTGAGCACCCGCGCTACTAACTACAACAGCGTGTCCGATGAGCTGACCCAGCAGAACGAGGTTTAGCAGCCTACTACTCTTAGAACATAAAAAAAACAGCCACAGATCTAAATCAACACACTTTATTTCAATATATAAATGTAAATATAAGACATACCTTTAGCAGCTCATCTGTGCTCCAAAATAAATTAAGCAAATTGTACAAAAAATTGGCAATGCATTATTTTTGTTTCTGGCTGTTTCTTTCCGAGTCCAATTAATTCAGCGAACAATTATGGTCATGATAAATACTTCAACTGTTTCATGAAGACTAGGAAGCATCATAAGCTGTAAACTCTTAAATGATCACTAATTGTGATCATAATACATGCTTTTTGTACGTTGTGAGTTATATTTTCATAAACAGACGTACCTTCTTAATATCCCAATCAGTGGTTCTGAGATGTGTAATGTGTGGGGGGAAATGGTCGGAACCATAGGTACAGCGTCATGTCGTATGCATATGTTGCTCTGCCTGTAATAAAGGCCATGTTGTGTTGATAGAGGAGACTCTGGTTATTTCTAACTGACAACAGTCCTGTGTACAAACCTGTTTGCATTCAGTTCATCGTAGCTGTGGATCAGCAAGGCACTTCTGTTTTCTGCTAGAACTGTAAATAGCTCCATTTGAACTTGTCAATAAAGAGAGTTTACTTTTCCTTTGTGACTTGTTATGCAGCAAATGATTCTGTCCAGATTTGTTTTATTCAGACCTTTAAAAAATGACACACAAACTATGGCCTATCGTCCAACCTATTGGGCTTCCATACCCCTGTTTGAAATGAATAATATGAGCTAATATTTACTTCTGTTTCAACAACGCATATATAAGATTGAACCAGTTCAACACAGTTGATTCATTAACTTCATCATTTTTGTTTTGTAAAGAAAAGCTTAAATCTTTACAAGTAAGCCTACCTCCTTGGAACTACTGACATAGCCCCTAGGGTACACCTTCTGGTCTACAGTAAGGGAAGAGAGCTGGCAGACAGGTGGCTGGGAAACCAAAATAGCTTATTGATCCAGCAGTCTTGTTTGTTAGTTGGGTGGCAAAACCTTCTAGAATATTTGGGGAAACCATGGTAACTCAATGGACATGCATTTTTAATGCTAAATGGATGGGGAAATTGAATGAACTACTCAAACATTATCCTGGTTTCCAAAAATTGTAGAAAGTTTACCCACCCAAGTTACTAATATGGCAGCTAATTGACTGAGGTCGATAGCTGAATAGGTTTATATATAGTATTACAAGCATACTTTCATGCCCATATTTTTGGACTATTTTAACACAGAAAGACATTCAGAGTGACAGTCCTCCACCATCACACATGCCATTTAGGAAAGAAGAATATATTTTCGTATCAGTGCACACAAAGATATAATTAGATGTTCCAAATTGATCTTGGGTATGCTTGTGATCATTTATATAAGTAATTGAGTAATTGAGTTCATGTTATTGATATTAAACAAACTAGTTATATATATAATTGAAAAAAGTCCATAAAAAGTATGGCTAACCGAGTGTATCTAAGACAAGGTAAGAACAGTACACAGCCTCTTTTTTGTGCTTCAAAAAGGCACTACTTAGAGTTGTCACTACTGCTCCTTTGCAGGGGACCGGTCATGGGACGGGACTTGTCACCCTTGTAAACAAGAAAATGGAGGAGAAAGTTGTTCTTGCTGTGTCCTTCTATCCTTTCTGATAAGTGATATGATATAATATATAAGTGATATTAACTGATATAATTCCCCACAGTTTTGAAACATTGTGTTTAATGGGCAAGCACCCTCCAGCAGTTGGTTGCAGGTGTGACGAGAGGGGCGTGACGCAATCTTTGAATCATCGGGGAGTTAGGCTTTGATAGTGAAAAAGCAATTAAACAGGTACATTTTGAGTACCTCCTGGGTCCTTTTGATGAATTTTGTTGTTTTAAGAACATGACGACAAATGCTGTGTTTCTAAAATAAGTTCTGTGCTGCAGTCCGGAGCTCCAGGCAGCAGCACAATTTGCACTCCAAAGAATTACCACGGAAGAGAAAGTATTTTTATGTTGTCTGTCTCTGATTGCGAAAGCAACACAGCTGCCGGGGGTGTGAGTATTATTGAGCACCCTTCAGAGAAAGAATAATATGAGGCATGGAAAACGTACCAGACTAATACAATGAGTCTAAACCCGCCCATCAGCTATTTTCTCTGCATGGCCTTGGGGACTCCAAGCCTTCAGAGCTGATGGACAGTATGCTAGCTTCTCATGGTCAATCTCAAGCTGTTTACCTTTTCACTTAATTGTTGCTGCAACAGCGACCAACGTAGGTACAAGCAGCTCTTGCTAACACGATTACTAAGGATTACTGGGCTTTGGGCAGAGTGGCACATAATTTATTTTCCGCAGTCAGAAACGCTGCATGGCCGTTCTTGACCTCGCCTCTACTGATTGATGCCTCGCGAAATAATGGTTGCAGCTGCCACTGCAGCTGCACAATGACAGCAACCCACAGGCCTATGCTATTACTACGCGCAATAGCCGCAAAGCTTTTCAGATTTTTGGCCATGCTATAGACTCCTCCTTGCTGAATTCCCGGACCTCACAGAGTGGTCCTTCTCATCTACTGCTGCCAAGCATGGACTAGAAAATCACATCTCGACTACTCGCCCACCTGTCTATGCCCAAGCTCATCTCGACCCAGCGAAAGTCACCGTTGCAAAGGCAAGGTTCTACACCATAGAACACCTTGGCACCTTTGACGTGATCTTCAATCTGGCAGTTGTCCATCGACTTCCTTGGACACCCCATCCCACAGGAGGGGGCAGTGTCACTGCTGTCGAAGGTGGAGGCCAGGATGCTCTTCAACTATGGCATCAACTAAACTTGAAGGCCACGTTTTTGGACATGGTGAACTTTTATCATCGCTTGGTTCGCAGAGCACTTCAGTTCATGCATCTCTTTTACGAGGCACCCCGTTGACTGTCTACAGAGCGAGATGGAGCATTCATAGAATCGTAAAAGGCTTTGGCTGACCATGCTAGCGCACCCGTTTCCAGATTCATCAATTACTATCGCCACAGATGCTTCAGACTATGCTATCGCCATACCAAACCTCCACTGGCACATTTCTCAGTACCTGAAAAATGGTTGGACTATGTGAATGTGGACCTGATGGGGTCCCTACTGCTCTCCCACGGGTTAACCTACCAACCCAAGGAAGAACAACCAACTGTCTATGGGCTGTTCTGCTATCAGCCCCAATGTCCCCGAGTTGGGTCGGGCACTCATTGGCACACAGTCTCAGCACCAGATCTGACATCTCCTAGGACCAAGGACCAGTTCACGTCTGTGTTCTGGAAACTGTTTTGCTGAAGGCCTATAGGGTGAAGCTCCACCACAGCATCACATTTCATCCACAGGCTAAACGCATTGTGTCAAAGGTTCCATCACTCCATGAAGGCTGCTCCAGGATGACAGTCGGGTTGACAGGCTCCACTTGGTCATCTTGGGTCTCCGGACAACCCTTGGACCACCCTCAAGGAGGGTGGTCCGGTCATGCATTGAGCTGGTTTATGGTCAGCTGCTGCAAGTTCTCTGGGGATTTGTCCACAACACCATGGTTAGGGCCTCTGTGCTCATGGCATTTCATTTAAAATTTCCTTTTTATAAATTGTTCCAAATGAGGAGGGGGCGTAAACTGACGTCTTTTTTTCAGAGCACTCCACCTTGTTTTTGAGGCAGCTCTTGTTGAAAATACCAGATATTTTCAGAAAGGCGCTGTTGGCATCACTAAAGCTGCTTTTCAGCCAACCAATTTTTTTTGACACGGGGCGGGACTTTTATACAAAGAAATGGAGAAGAAATTTGCTCTTATCGTGTCTGTCTCTCTGTCTCGCTAAACATACAACAGCAGTAAGAGTGTTGCAAAGTTGTTATATAAATTTTGGATGACAACAGAGCATAAGGTGACCAGATATCTGAAAGGGAAAACGGGGAACTTGTGGTTTGGCAGTCGATAGCCTATATCAACAAATGATCTGATGTTGTTATTTCTGACTCAATTTATCTGGCATATTTACATTTAGCCTATTCCTATTATTGTAAATGTTGTACTGTAGTTAATGATTGGGCAATAGCCTACATGCCCTATGGTTGTCTAAGATGTGTTTTAAACTTTGACAAACCAGCCAAAAATAGTCCAAAGTAGCTACTCTAATATTTCTATATTGTTTTGATAGTCTATTATGTTAGGCCATGCCTGCTTATGGTATAAAGTCAATAGCTAGACTGCTGCTTAGCAAAGTTGCGACACTGAGACTAATTAGCAACCGTCTCAAAATTAATATTCATGAGAAAACTAGCACCGTTGCCATTAAAAAGTTATTCATATTTTCTGCCCAAAAATAACCCTCTGTTAACAGCCCCTGACAAGGTAGAAATGTGGCTTCAAAAGGCTTTGAACCGAACAGAAGATTAGGGCCACATGAAAGTCAGTATTCTGAGATTAAGAATTTTTAGATCAAGGTCAGAATTCTGAGAATACAGTAAGAAAGTTGACTTAAAACTCAGAACTCAAAAAAGAAAATCCTACATGGGCCTAATCCTCTTCCGTAGAAACTAACGAACGCATTGCTATATATTAAATTGGAAAATGTTACCCTACATCTCCATCTTGTGGGCAAATACCATCAGGGCAACGGCAACTGGGCTAACTAACTCCACGTTAATTTTGTAGAGGAAGAGTGATGAGTCAAATATTGTGGTCTAAATTTAATTGATATATTGGGCTATATCGGCTCAGCATGTGACACTACTGTAGCCTACAATGCATCATTCCCACTTGCCTATTTAACAAATATTCTGTCCTTACAATTTTGAAAATCCATCATTATGAACATGATGAGCCACCGCTACTCTAAATCAACACATATTTAACTAAAACTAAACTAAATATATAGCTAAAATATGTATTGGTTGAAAAACCGGTATGTTAAATTTGGCTGAAAATGTTTAGCTTAAATGTACAGAACCATTTATTCAAAATTATTTAATATTACACCATGGTACCATATTTTACATCGTAATCATGACTTCTTCCTACACAGCTACGGTTTTATATTTATAGACCAATCAGAACACCAACCTGACACACCTCTTTTTAAAGTAAGAAGTTGCTGCATATTTTGTTCATGAATCACAGCAACCCATATATACTGTAACGCTTACTAGATCCTTATAGACTGATTTCCTATCATAGAAAGCCGAGACACAAGTGGTATCTATAAGGTCAAATCTCAGGGCTGTACCCAGCCTACTGCTTTATCTGGTGTGAATGTGCAGAGAATCAACCTATAGGTAATTATTGAAACTTCAATGTACCCATCAAGTACATACAGTATCTGTATACAATACTATAAATACCATTATGGAAAAAACGATGCAAATAAAGCCATGTTGTGAGAATCGACATGGATGACAGAACAAATTCTGCTAGTAAGCTGGAACACCACAATAGATGAGAAATATCTTCTTGCATCTGCTACCGAAAAAACAAAACCATTTGGTCTCCGCACTGGTAACACAGAAGAACTCAAGCAAGCATGAACTAAAAAGGTTTTTTTTATTTGGATCCTTATAAGGGGACATTTTGATATAAAAATACACAATCAACATGTAAATGTTAACAATTGTTCCATTGTTCTATTGCAGCACGGATCATCCCTGAACGAGACATGCGGTATCAGGGTGGGGTGAGGGTCTGCTTGCTCAGACTTTAATTTCACCAGAACAAAAATTACACTTGCAATAAGCAACAAGCAATGTCAACTGCCACAGGGGGACGATGTAGGATCGTTGATTTTGGAGTCTAGACCAATATTCTCATACACAATCAGGAAGAATGTTGAGCAAGGGCCGTTCTTGGGGGCTGGGGGTGGCCGTCTCAGACTCATCGGCATTATTTAGCCGGTTCGGGTGCCTTTGCACCAGGGGGATCGTTTGCTTTCTTCTGCTTTTGCTGCATTATCTCAGCATCCCTGCAAAACAGGAGTGGTGTGGAAACACATTAGACACTTTGAAACAATGAACCTCGTCAAACTCCATATTGATACATACATCCCATTAAACAGCGGACATGGAGACAGTTTACCTCTGCTTACGGGCCGCAGCAGACAACCCGTCTTCAGTCTTCTTGCCCTTGTCGCCAGTCTTTTTGGCATTCTTCGCCCGTGCAAGCTCACGCTGATTTCCTCCTACAATGATAACAGCAACTGTAATGAGGCTATAAATATCCTGATATCCTGAAAATTAATAATTTTCAGGATATAAAAAATATATATATATATATATAATATAATATATTCAAAAAATGGAGTCCAATCGGGATTAATAGTATTAAGACAAGTCACACAATAGTTAAAGTAAGGGTATCTTGAGAATCAAACAACACAAGAAATATTTTTCTATGTAATCAAAATCAAAAACAGATCTGTTGAACACGCACAATGACAAACAACTAAGGGGCAATACGTGTGAACAACATCACATCTGATTGAATGCCATGGAGATCGTTCAGCAATGGCTACAATAGTTGGGTCCAGTGGCCCACTCGTCCTGTGGAACGGTGTCTACAGTCAAAGACACAGATCCCACCTCGTTTAACATGATTACATCAAGACGAAGAGAGAGGAAACGACGCACTGGATAAATTAACCCAACGGTCAAAGTACATAATAATACGCCATTGGTTATAGTTGATGAAAACGGTCTTGTTTTGCGGACGTGGCAGAGGCTCTGGTGGAAACCCACATGCCCAGGAGACCGCATACACATATTATGTTGTATTATATAATCTCATCTCATATCATAGGCTGAGCACACTGGTGCGAGGGCATTGTGACACCCAAGTTCACCTTGCAAATGTTTGAACAAGCTATTGGCTGGTAGATGTAAACAATCAGCGAATGTATTGTCTCTGGAAGTCCAGAAGGCCGATCGGAGCTAGCTACATTCAGTATATACAACGGCTAACCTCAACCAATAACCCGGAATACGAGCAAACATGTCGGGGCATACACACATGACACGCGATAGAGACCCATGAACAAATATTTAACACCCAGAGAGCCTCTGATTACGCACTAAGTGACTGATGGTCTGTGCTGCGTTTCGGTCCGTGGCGAAAAGCCGACGACAAGCCCAGCACATAGACGGAGCCCAGTTCCGCAGACAACAAATATACGATAACAAAAACGACGATGGGTGGATAATATAGACCCCTGTTGTGAGACAGCTCCTGTAAAACAGAGTATACTGGATGAAGAGATGTACATATACCCACTGGTCATTTTTGTAGACGATGTCTTTCTCTCGAATTGCAGATACTCTCACCCAAAGGGCCGATTGCTCCCTCATAGACGCACCAATACTCGACTCTGTAGTGGGGTCTCGCAATTAACGCGAGAACTGGCAACGAGAACATTCTGCAAGCTCTGATGCTGTATGCAGTGTTGTACCATGGGCATGCGCAATGGAAATTTGATTATTGATAGGTGTTACTTCAATCTGATTGTTTTAAATCAGAATGAATTAATGTATATATAGGTCGATAATAAAAGTTGCTACATCTGATTATAGAACTAAGCTTCTTTCAAAATTGACAAATCGATAATTTATTTCGGATTAAAAGAAGAGACTTGGAGGCCTCTACCGGCAGAGGGCACCCTCTACTAAATTTCGAATGATAGATTGCTAGATGGATGGACGATCAGACGGACGGAGTGGCGGATAGACTTTGAGCGCAACTTTTCTTCAGCAAGCCGCTAGAGATTGCTAATGGCGAAACTGACGAAACCATTGTAAGTATTTTAATCATGTATGCATATGTGTACTTGACTTTTACAAGTAATTGTAAGAAGGCCAAATTAATTATATAAATATATAGCACAGCAAGGACACAGAGAGCTACGTCAGGCCTCTTTGTATTTTAAGGACATAATTACTGTTTGAATACAATGAACCATAACATTACTGCTGTTATTGTCTAACCAAAGGGCTTTTTGGGCTGAAATACTGAGGTCATCTTTGGATTTAATTGCATAGTGGAGCTGACTTGCTTACAGGCCATCCACAGGCCAGTTTACATTATTTGTACAAAACCCTGCTCATGACTAACACATGACCTCTAGGGACTGGGATGGTATGCATTCTGCTTTAGTTTAGTTCAAACAAGAAAGAAAGAAGAAATACAGTTCCCCATGTATGTTGATTTGGTCTGTTGGATAAGGGCCTTGCTTAATTTTTATTATAATTGGACAGTTACCCCCTATCCAAGTGAACCATAATAAAGACTCAATCTGTCTTGATGACAGTTCTTTTCTACCGAGTGGTGGAAGTAGTTTGGCTTTTATTTGACAAGAAACGCAAGCATTATGTTAAAAGGTAGGCCCACATTATTGCTGATAGTAAAAGGAAATGTTGAAGTAAGTGTCACTGCAGAAAATAGAGACTTTTCAATTGTCATATCCTTTCTTGCAATCATATATTGCCATCAAGAATGTTTACCTAGCAGCCATATTGGTTCTATACAGTAGTTGGGAGAGGAGGTGGAATGTGGATTAGCTAGGTGAATAAGGCCTGTATGGAGAACTTACTTCTTCATCAGGACTCCATTAACCTTAAAGTAGATAACTGATCACTTTGTCTTACCACGGGTTCCAACCCTGGATCTCTTAATAAATGAAGACAACGACCACTTCACACTTCAGGAGGGCCATTGTAAAAACTATAAAAATACAAAAGTACAGGCTCCAGTCAATGGAATGTCCAAAATAAACATAACCCACAATGGCCTTTCCCTGACACAAGCACAGTTGAGTGGGAAGGCTTTGAAAGCTGCCACCAGGGTGTAGAGTGCTGCGGTCACTTTGTAGGGATGGTGTGGTGGCGACACTGTAAAAAGCACAGTAAAAAGCTAGGATGTCTGCCATAAAAACCAGCAGCGCTCAATAGCACTGCTCTGCTTAAACTGCACAAATGCCGCCTGTTTCGGGGGAATTGACGACAAATCGTCCATGTGGGATTATGTCTGTCTTCTTGGCTCCAGAGTGTGTCTAATTGTCTAATTGGTGACATGGCTCCACCCTTGTTATGTAATGCACTGTTCAATTGGATGGTGTCTGGTGTGTCTGTTGCTTTGTTTGTGGGGAATACTATCAACAACATGGTTTATTAAATGTTGGCAAAATACACAAAGGATTTATATATTTTGATGTCAGTAATTGGTGTCAATAATTAACACTAGGTCAAGTTAGGGGCTGTAACCAAGTTATATTCCATGTAGGATGTGCAGTCTAGGCTCTGCGGGCTTGTTCCATAACGCACTTGACTCCAGACCAGTCCCGTGCACTGAAGATTTCAACAATGTACCAATCTATATGGGCCCGCCCACGTTTCCCATGGCTTGTGTCCCATGGCGTGTATTTAGTGCGGCCCGGGTTTCATCCAACTCCATGCGGCCTTCCGGTTTTACCCCTCTCCCTCCTCCCTTTTGTCTGTAGGCTGTAAGGAGAGGACTGAGCTTTCTGGCAAGGCTCATGGCACGACCCTCCATGGCTCACCAGCAGCCCGGTGTAGGCCTACCCTCTGTTGGGGTTTCTCCGCCTGTGGACAAGGAACACATGGTTTTGATGGCGGTAGGTGCCTGGGAATACAGCATTTGTGTTTATCAGCTGTCTCCTTACCCACTCTGAGCGCTGTGTCCTGGTGAAAGAAATGCATTTTACCAACATGGTTGGACAACACACTGAGGTGGGGACATTCCATTTAGTTCAAGCACCATCCCCCACCCTGGACCCCGTTGCGAGCGTGTCTCTAGCAGCGGAGGTGGGTCGTCTCTTGGAGAAGGGGGTCGTCACTGGGTGGTTTCACCGCCCCGCCCCCCCCCCCCCCCCCCCCCCCACCGCCC
>JAOPUD010000035.1:18841220-18859491 GCA_027122715.1 Trisopterus minutus
GCTGTTCACCTTAGCGTTAGCTGCTATAATAATAACGGACGGAAAGAAACAGCCCTGGTCTGTGGAGGAAACCAATGTGGAAAAGTGGTAACACTCAATGGAACAAAGCACCATCAACCCCAGGGCCATGAGTGCAGTTGCCGCTACAGCCGACCCCACCCGTCAGTGCGGTGCATCCGCCATAACACACACTCACAGAGTGTGAAAACAGAACAGAACCAGGAGTTTTTTTTATTTTTTATTTACACTTGTGTACGTGACATGTTATTATAAATGTTATTAAATAAAATTGAATTGAATTTCAAAAGACTAGACGAGCTTCCCTATGACTGAGACATGTGATCTGCTGACCAGAAAGGGGGCACCTATGTGTATTTAATTTGCCACTTTGTAAATAATTACATTTCATGAGGTAAAAATTTTCCTTGTGGCAATATATGCTATATAATTTTGTGTCCACCAATCATATTACATACAGATGTAATTACATTCCCCCAATGTCAGAAATAAGAATGTACTTGATTTGGTTACAGATGCTGCTCGAGTTGCTGCTGTTCGTTGATTCTTAATTCTTCTTAATTGTGTACTAAAACAAATTGGCCGCACGTTATATTTGAAGGTGACATATTATACCACCAGGTGTGAGTGTGATTAGCCTTTACAAGCCGTTTTGAAAATCTGCCTCTTCTGACATCACAAGTGGGCGTGCCCACCTAGATGTATGACGGATAGATGAGCGACGCTTGCTACAGTCCACTGGGTAGGCTGGTAGATTGATCTATCCAGCACACATCTATGTGCATCCGTCCACTTGTGATGTCAGAAGAGGCAGATTTTCAAAACGGCTTGTAACGGCTAATCACACTCACACCTGGTGGTATAATATGATACCTTTAATTAAGGGTGGAATAAGCTTCTTCAAACAAACAAGTCATAACTAACTTTGGAAGATTATTGATCATTGCATTTTCCATAAATTCGAAAAGGCAAAATTCAAATAGTTATTAATTCACGTTAAGGATGTAGTTATATGCACAATTTTCAACTTGACCAAAAAGATTACGTTTTTGCGTTTGATTATTAACGAAACAAATAAACAATCTGAATAATGTAATGTGTTCCATCCAAGCAAGAATTAGCTGAGTCACCCGGTGTAGGGAAAGTGTTTGGCAACTGTTCAGCTTGACATGTGGTGCCAGCCTGAGTTACGGAAGACATTTCTCCAACTGGTAGACCTGCATTCTTCCTGGGGTTTTTACTTGTGAGGCAGCATGGCTGTCGCCTCATGCATGCCAGCCTTGTTCCTACGAGGCTTACCGTCATTGTTTACAGCCTTGTTAACTTGTCACCTGACTAGCGGGAAAGCATTTTTCTTATGTTGTGTGACTCAACCTCATCGCTGATACATTCCCTTTCGCGTCATTGGAAACACTTTACACTAGGGGAAAATTAAATAACCCTTACTTAACAATTACAAACAATGAGCTTACTTTATGAACAGTTCACTATTGGTCTTGTACTCCTTGAACACTACTGGTGTTCATGTTTACCAATGGTATCAGGGTAACTAAGGTATTAATTTATACATTATTTATTAGGGTTAACCATAACCCACTAACCCTAACCCCTATACTCATGCTATTTAATAATGCGTATTACTGCGTTAATTTATGGTTATTGTACAGTGTTACCATTTCAATTTAATCATGAGACTGCTGAAGAGAAACACTGTCCTCAAGCAGGTGGCTGGTCAGGGGTTTAAATCAAAGGCACGTTGCACGTTTCTGCTTGTGGCAGCTCCGTGGCATGAAGTCAAAACGCAGCCATACGCTGCAATTCATCCAGGGTGCCGGCAGACACAGTGGGGCCCCATTAGACGGGTCATGAGGGAGAGCTACGGTGGGTCGAAACCTTTTGTTGGCGTGATACTTCTGTCCAGGACAATCTGCCCCAGCCACCAGTTGGGAAGCATTTCTCAGCCTTTTCTTTTTTCACAGGCTAGTCAACTGCACGCTGACCATACGTTAAGTGAAGAGTTAAGTTAACCGTCATGGAGACGAGGAAAAGTCAGGAAAGTAGGGCTGTGCGATTAAACAAATTTTGATTGCGATTGAGCCTTTTGCGTCAAACAATCTCCAAACTAATAAGATTGAGTTGAAACGATCAGATTTCAATATTGCCCAAAACAATCATGATAATGTTTTTTCCCCCCATAATCGAGCAGCCCTACAGGAACGTCCCTCGTTAACAGTGACAGACATCATGCATCGAGGTATTAAGAAGTGGAGTAATTACTGCTGTGGTACGGCATACCGGTCTGCTGCGCCGCATCCACCAGCAGGACCGTCCTGCCTCTGCTGTTGGGCCCCAGGGCCGCACACACCTCCTTCTGTACTGCTACACTCCTGGTAGGGGGGCGACGCCCCCTGAGGGGCTGGCACGCCCCCAGCTGCTGCTGCTGCTGCAGCTGCTGCTGCTGCTGGAAACAAGTTAAAAGAGAAAGGGGATAAAAAGACACGTTGGCAGAGGGAGGGCCCCGCACTGTTCCGGGTGTCTACTCCATGTAAAACTGCGGCCTGTTAGCACGACTACAATAGGGGGTACCTTGGGGAGTAGAGGGGACCGGATCAGACCCCGGCCTCGCTGATTGGCCAGTCCAAATGCTTGTCCGAAATGGGGCGGCCTCTCGCCGATGTCAGCTGCGGAGACGGGGTTCACCACCCCGGCCTGCACGGACCCGGGATAGGGCCCGGGGAAAGGCTGATAGAAGCCCATGACAGGGGGGCATGGCGCGGGCATGATCTGGTAGTATGCGTAGTCGTTGGAGACCGGCGGCTGAGGGGAGGGCATGATGGGGTAGGCCAGGTACGGCCCACCGGGGTTGGGGTTGGGCTGCTGCCAGCGCAGCTCTCCTCCGTTGTACATCGTCGTGTGTTGCCTGTAAGGGGGAGCCAAGGAAGGATGTGGTGTAGGTCCATGTTATTCACTTAGGCTAATGGGGTCCGATGGAGCAATGACACTGCCTTGATAATGATGCGATTAGATTCCGGTGTTGTAACATTCTGTTGTTGGTGTGGCGATGATGCACCAGAGTCAAAGTTGCTGACAGGGAGAACAAGTGTAATTAAACCCTGGGCACAAATCCAACACAGATTGCTGATTGCCTCTTGAACCATTGCAACATTGCAATAATATAAGACTGTTGCGCTTGCGATTTGATTCCATTTCGGTCCTAAACTATAGTGTAATTTCCCACGAATGTTATGCAAGACAACGTCCCACTCCCAAACTCTGGTCCTCACTCTGGCCTAGATGTAAATGTCTTCACTTTCAAAGTTATTTACATACATTTGGTTGGGAATGGAAATGGTTTGGAGACAGTAGAAATGGCTCAATGAGTGAGGGCAGGCCTGTGCTTCGGTCTGCCATAAGACCAATGTTTTTTGCACGGATCCAGACCGCGTACTGCCAGCCAGCGTTCTATAAGTGGCCATTTCCTTGTATTCAAAAACGCAAAGGAAGGAAACAAAGGGCCGGATGTGCGCAGGATACACCAGATCTCCTCAGACAAAGAGAGACTCTCTGCAGAGAGGCAGATAGCGGCTGCGTGTGAACAGTGGAACAGGCAGTGTCCGTTCAGAATATAAGTGACCTGGGGAGCCAATGGCTGGGCAGCAATACGGAGGTCCCGTGAGCATCACGGACCGATATCGCTAGGGGCAGAGTCAGAGCCGCTCTGCTAATTATGAGAGACAACAGAAATTACAGTGAATGGGTGGGACATTTTAACATAAGCAAACAACGGATAGTAAACAGACTGGGGCTCATGTTCAACTGGCACTGGTGTGAGAATGGGTTACACCAGGTACCAGCATACAAACAGGCGTTTTATAGGAACATTATGGGAAGGATTTGTAAGCATTAGAATTAATGGGACTGCTCTCAAACATGATAAACCTCATTTCCATATGCAGCCACCTGATTTCAAGCCCCAATTTAAGTTGCAAATTTGAGGATGAAAAAAAAAAAAGAAAGAAAGTGCACCCATCACCCCGGTCTGCAACCCCAGACTTTTTTTGACATTTCACCAATTTGGTTAAAAGCAGTTGGTTGAAGCACAACGCTGATGAAGCAGAATACCAACAGTACCTGTTGGGCTGGTTCTCCTGGACGAAGGGGTAGCAGGTGATGAGGTAGCTGGGGATGGGGGTTGTCTCCACACCTCCTCCTCCACCCCCACCACCACCTCCTCCGCCGCTGCCGCTGTTGTTGTTGCTGCTGCTGTTGTTGTTGTTGTTGCTGCTGCCTCCAGACTCTCCAGGGAGACTCATTCTGACCAAGTGCCCTTCCACACCTTTCCTCTGCGGGACGAACGGTTCCACTTCTGCCGATAGTTTTACATCCTGCATGGAGAGAGCGATGCATGGCCATTAGGATCCATTGGCTCATTAGTCCACTTGATGGGGCAGTGAGGGGTGGGGATCTGGTCCACAGCGAGACGGTTGGATCTATGTTGGTGTGTTTGGAACTCAGAAAACAACAACAGGGCACGGGTGGTTCAGCCTCCGTCAAACCGAATCACATCCAGATAAGTGGACGGCCACTATCGTGCAAACTTGCCAGGATTTGTTATGTCACAGATTCTGGAGGCACTATACAAAAGTGAATTGAATTGCTTTCAATATATATTTCCATGTAAATACCAGGGTTGTAATGGTACACTTAAGTCACGATTTGGTACGTAGCTCGGTTTTTAAGTCAAGGTTCGGTATGTTTTTAGGTACGGTAGTTTTTATTAAACAATAAGATTTTGATTTGATACATTAAATTGTATCAAACAAATGCCTACATCAATGAAAAGAGTACAATTGAGGATAAAAACACAATAAAGTCCAGGACTTATTTCGATTGTGGTGCTCAACACAAAACATCAGGACAAGACAAGACACTCACTGAGTGTGTGATAATCAATAAAAACTTAATTCTAAAAATTGATAAATACATATATATTTTTTTCTTTTCCGGTAGGTACTGAAATGAAACGTGCATCGAACCGTTAGACCCATACCGAAATATTTTGGTTCGAACAGGCGTATCGTTACCTAGTAAATACTGGAATTCATATATAATTCAGAACATCAATATTGGCTTACATATAAGCCTCCATTGATATATCAGTTACTAAACACACTGGTAGGAATAATCACACTACTTGGTTCATTGGTTGTCATCGTACTTCGTACTCCCGGGCAGACACTGTGCAATACGTCTACAAACGTGGCTAGCTCCACTAGGATCGTACAAGTGTCTCATGTAGTCACACATACACCTGTAAAATAATCAAGTCAATCCCTTACTTGACTTGAAGAGTCTCTGGCACAGGCGCAGCGAGAGTGAGAGAAACTGTTTGTCATATTTTTTCAAGGGGATTAAGAGAAGTCACACAATGGACCCATGAAAGTTATTTGTCTACAGTTAAGTTCTTAAATAACCAAGACAACACCCCGGTCGACTAGAAAATATGGAAGCAACAACAAACACAAACGTAAATAACATCAAGTAAAAAATTATAGATAACATTTAGTCACCCGAAAGATCTCCCCCCAACCATGTTATAAATATAAAACATATATTATAAATGATAAACTATAACTATAAATATATAAAAACTGAATATATAATTTATTTCTATTCACTATTGAAATTCTCATATAATGACATCAACATTCAGTAAGAAACCCAGCCTTGCAACGAAGCATTCTTAAGCCATTCCCAGGTTGTCTGGGACCCAGAGTCAACCGAGACCAAGACAACAGTCTACACTGGAAAAACGTGTAGGAGAGACCAAACATACAGAGGGCTGTACGTTTGATCTCCTACACATTTTTACATTTTCCCTAAAGTACTTCAACTCAAAACTTTTCCTCCGTCAAAAATTTGCATCAGCCCATCCCAAAAAAAAAAGGCAAAAGTTGACATGACTGAACATGACTCAAGTCAGGGCTAAAGTCAGGGTTAAAATCAGACGGACTAGTGGTCATTCATTACGGAAGAAGATCTGGGTGAGAGGCCACGTCGACCTCAGCTCTCTCTTACAGGGGTGGAGGATGAGAGTTGACCCGAGATCACAGTACAAAGACGCTTCCAACAATTCTTCGAAACAGAGGCCGGGACGAATGAATCAAGGACCAGTGAAGCCAATGGTTGTCATTGTTTTCCACCACGGCCCAGAGACTGTGGGCACTTCTCTCTATCCCTCTCTCTGCCCAAGACAATCTAGACATACTGAAACATCTGCCATAGCCTGCACTCCTAGTTCAGTGAGTTCAGGAAAAGGGACAAGACCAATGAGAAGATTTTAGAGAACTACACTGTTAAGGCCCCACCTTGGAGCATGCTCCGATAAATCTCCAGGGTCACTAACTGCTATCGAGTAGGCTCGTTTGACTGTACTACTGCTTCGTTGACACAAAGCTGTTTTGGATTAGGTTTCAGAGGAGAAATTAGTAACAGAAGAACCACAAGATAACCAAATTAGGTCTGGGTTCAATTAGATGGAGATTTTTAGTGCTAGACCCCATTTCGAGAAACGTCTCTAAAGCAAGAGGAGAGTCATAAACTATTCTCAAAAATATAATTTAGGTCAGATTTGTGAGAGGTGCTAAGATTGTGTGGCATGGGTGTGCATACTTGTGAATAGCTTTGATTGTGGAACAGCATTAGGTCAGACCCAGATGTACAGCTGCTGGCCTGAACAGAACTAGGAACGGCTGGCCTGATGGGTGCTACCAATCTCAGTCCTTTGTTTCCTCACAGCCTTTGTTATTCACTCTCATACATACTTTTCACATAACAATGTTAATGCTGGGTAGTAGTATCGGTTGTTGCCCTGTAATTATAAAAATCTTTTTTTTTTTTTTATAAAAAATTGGCACAACGATCCTTAATGGGAACTTAAGTTTACCGTTAATGCACATAATTTATACAAATTGAACCACACAAAGGTTTTAAGAAATTATTTAATTAAGCTATATCTCCTCATCTGTCAGAAGCTCCTTCCAGGTCAACTTGGCACAGACGATCACGCACTTTCGATGACGTTTAATGGAATGTTATCAATGCTGAGGAACCAGAAACAACTACAGGCAATTCACTCAACTATTTGGCGCCTCAGACATGAAAACAAAGAGTACTTTGATAGAGGGTTGTTATACATACATAAATCGTGTATATATGGGAAGTGATGTCCAGACATACAACGTAACACACCGTCAAAGACATCCCACCTGTGTGACTGACACACCACTGCTGTCAGATAACAGCTGATTAACCTATAGCCTCGGCGACATTGTTCATGTTCATGAGACCCACTTGCGATCATGTATAAGATAACGTGTCATGCTATTGAGTATATCAACAAGGCGCCAAACAAGTACAATAGCTGTAATATAAACTGCTGCCCTTAAAGCCATTGTAATTACTTAGCGCACTCTTGACATAAATAGGATGAGACGCGTTAGCTGGGTTTGGCTACGTGTTAGCATATTAGCGTTGTTGCATTGGAAAGCCTGAGAAGTTACCTCCTGTTTACATTGCGTTTCCAGTCTTCAGCCATGCGCGGAGACAACTGCCCCTGAATGTCATTCGGGGGCATGTAATGTTTTAAAGAATACATATTGAATGACTATTCGTGTTAAAGATACGCTGGGCCTAGGCTACAAACTCTATCCCCTACTATGAACCAACGCAACACACTAAAGTCCCCCAGACTGCTAAGGGTCTATTAAGACGTTCACCTTGTTGTCACTTGCATCCATGTCAGTCAGCGATGCCACGACAGACCCTCATTGACCACGACGTGGACGTCAGGATGTAAATCCTTTTATTTTCTTCATTATACAAACTGGACGCGTCCGAACTGCGATTCACACCCAGTTGTTCCCAGACCGCAAGCCGCTCCAGCTTCTCCGTGCGGCAGCGCTAGCTGCTCTCTAAACACTAGCCCCTCGTAGCTATGCAGTGGCTGGCTGACGAGCATCGTCAATGCAAAAATGGGCGTCACAAGGAACGGAAGCCGTACAGGTTTACAACACCAACCAAGCAAACTGTTGATGGCTCGTTATATAAAAACAATAGAGAAAAAATATTCGGCGCTTGACCTTGAAATATATTAAAAACATTTTATTAGACTTCTACTAAATCAAAGGGGGTATGCATGCCCTGTTCAATACAATTTAAAATGTAATCAACTATAGTCATAGGCAGATGCATTCTTATGAGTGCTGTGAGGAGTCTGTGTTTATTTTTACCACCAAGCAAAAGTATACATCGACTACTGTGTACAATTACTTATACACAATTCGGACTTCCCTTCCAAAAACACAAAGCAGTTGTGTTCTGCATATGAAAAAAGGTTTGCCAATAAGTTGTGGCAAGAACAGAAATCAGTGTTTTCCCCTTGTCAAACATATTTTCCAATGATTTTCTTGTGGATCTTGGAAGCTTTTCACATCCCGAAAATGCTGGCATTTTCCCCACACCTATGATGTGTAAATCACCATACGGTATACTTAAAGGAGCATGGTAGGATAACTGTATGGACGCATTCAACATGCCGCTCTGTTTGTCTCTGTTTTTACACGTCAATCATGTGAGCTTGCTAACGATAGCTTGGTTAAGCGAGTTCAGCTGATTCGTCCATTTGTCTAAAGCTGTGTAGCGAGAACCTCCTCTCTTCTGGTAGTCCAGTTCTAGAAGCTGGTTCACTTGATCAATTCGGCCATGGATTGTACTGTGGAAAACAAACAAAAAGGAAAACACTATGTTTAAACCAGATGCATTGAACTGATTAAATATATATAATAATAAAAAACATTGAAAGATTTGCCTTGTCAACATGGTCACTAGCTTAGCCTTTAAAGAAGTGTTCCTCACTTAATTTGAGCTCTATTTAACTCAATGTTTTACCTAACCATAAGAGTGAATATTTACGTTGAACAAATGGCTCATTGTAGCATGGGGTTATACATAACATAGTTCAGTTCCTAAAATCCTGCACAATGACAATCATACGTTGCTAGGCGGTTGGGGTCCAGTCAGCACTAGAAACAGCAGAAGACTCATTTGTCGTTATCTATCTGATGTTTCAATATTATGACAAAAGCTATGAGGAAGTGGGACACGGTCACTATCTATAGAGACTGAAAACAAGTTATTCAGCATTCTGTGGTGATCCACGCACGTACTTGTCCAAGATGCACTGCACCAGCAAACTCTCCACGTCGCAAACGTCGATGTTCAGTTCCTGAAAAGAAAAAGATGGTAAATACTCAAAAACACAAAAATAATGTGCTTGGGTGTAGGTCAAAGACAAGAGGTATGAATTAGATCCATTGTTCAATTATGCTTACAGAAAACATGGCTAAAAGTTCACCTTTTCAACCCCATTAGATTTATGGCATACGTTTTGAGACATTGAGGCTCACCTTGGAAATGAAAGGGATATGTATTCTCGTGTATGGCTTGATGAGTTTGATAAGCACTTGGGTTCTGATGTTTCGTAAAAGTTCTGCAATGAAAAATCACCTTTAGCATAAAGGGTATACTATCATTCTAAATATAGAACTTCTATGCTACCATCACGACTTACCTTCTATGTGCTCTCTAATAAATGGGTCGTCCATTATGTTGCTGTGGTTTGTTTTCAAGATTTTCTCAAACTCTGTGATGTCATTATTCTGGTAGGCGCTGCAGGGAAATAACAAAACCGTCATTAGGAACTATACATTGTCTGGCTCCCACCCCACAGCTTTCACAAGACAATAGAAATATCTTAAATTCAAATGTTTCAAATTCATTCCATGGTAACAAAACGTATTTCTACAGTTTGGGGTGTGTGTGACAGTCACTTGTTTATGTAACAAACATAAAATGTATGCAAGGAAACTGACCAGTAACCCCATAACATCTAAAGAAAGAATAACAGAAGGAAATAGGAGAGCAGAAGATGTTTTGAGATAGACCATAAAGACAATAAAAGCTTTACATTGAAAGAGAATACGGCAAACCAAAAAGGTCAGTGGGATAGCACCACACATTCCAAACTTGACCTCAACACGGGCTTCACATCAACATAGGCTTACCTCACTAGGTTTGTCATTGCTAAGATCTCAGGGTCATTTTTGTATGGCTTGGCCTTTAAGCAGAAAAACAAAGAAATATTTATTTTATGACATCAACCTGAAACCAAAAATGAAATTATATACATGGCCAGATTATTACGCTCTTGAAGTCAGAGTAATCGCGATCACTTCCTCAAACACACCTCCTGGGAGTCAAAAGGGTTGATTCCCGACTTCATCAGCATGTTGGCAAGGACGAGGTACTTCAAGCAGGTAGTTCTCCTCGGGCTGCCGGATTCATCGTAGTTCTTGAAGGCCTCAAAGAAGTCTGTGTGAGCCTTCTCAAACTCACCCTCCCTGAGGTGCATCTTCCCACCACACTCTGGAGATGGACCCGCCCAACACAGGTCAATAAACAACCCATCTTGCAGGAATGCTACTTTAAACAACTCAAAACAAAAGGAAGTAGCTCTTGTCCATCCACCGTACCTCTGATGACCCCCATGATGAGCGGATGGGGGATGGCGGATTTGATGTGGAGCGATTGCTCGTAGAGGGCCTTCAGCTTCTTGTTGTTCTTCTGTGCCGTGTACATCTGGATCTCCAGGGCGTAGATCTCCAACAGCTGCGTGCCTTTCTTCAGGTCATCCTCCCCATCGTCCGTCTGTCGGTTACATAAATACACAGAGGCTGTTGCTTTGCGCCCAACACTGTGCACACCACACTGTGACGCTTTTCAAGTTCACATCCCATGACCTCTTTTTAAGTAAAGGGGAGTTTCATAGCAGTTTGTTTTTAGGAGAATTATCTGTCTGGTCACGGTGAATGTAGTAGAGTATTGATTTTATGAATATAAATATTACATGACTATCTGTTAAACCAGCTGATAGTACAATGTTAAATATGTCAAATTTGCTGAACTTCCTGTATGGGATTATTAAATTACTATTTTACAGTAATCCAGCTTGTTTTTTTATTGTGCTGTGATATTTATGGGGGAACACAAAACAAAATATTTGAAATGTTTTACGGACTGAATATATTTTTACAGAAAAATATTCCAACAAAACACATGCATTGTATGCATGTACCTGGCATGACTGGTGTAGCTGTCTGAGGATCTTTTGTAGTTTTCCATACTCTTCTCTCTCCAGATACAGTTTACCCAGCTAAAGAAAATCAACAGCAGATATGGTATGTTAAAAACATTGCTCATGTCTTACAAGACATATGGTTGAATAAACTATGGATTTCTTACCTTTGTATTAGTTTTAAACCATAATCTGTCATTTTTGGCATCTTTCAAAGCCTCCAATGTTGTTTCATAGAACTCCTGGAGCAAGTCCATCTGATAACAAAGGAAATGTCTCACAAATACAGACATACATTCAAACTAAAACATGAATAAGCAACTGCGTCATGTTGTTGCCCATTATGGGTTTTACCAGTACCCAAACCTGTTTGGAGGTAGAGATGTAGTCCAGAATAGAGTTGATGGACTTCTCTGAGTAGTTTCTGGTAACTGCGCTTCGGATGTACGTTAGCAGCTGTTTGTATCTGTTCATCATCTCTGGAAAGTTGGTCTGCAATGATGTAAACACAAATTAGCATATTTCCCATGCAATTTTGAGGATTTTAGGCTCTGGCTGTTTAGTTGTGTTATGACACTTACCAGCTTGAAGTTGATTTTTATCATTTGTTTGAGTGCTTTGAATCCCCATTCTCCCTTCTCTCCTTCTAGGTCCAAGACCTGGATACATTATATGATGATTATATCATGACGAAAATGTGTAATGGCTAAATATTTGCACAGAATCGAGAATACTTAGATTTCTTAAGAAGGATAGCACAACAAATAAATAACGTATCCAATTTACCTTTTGAAAACTGCTAAGTGCTGCTTTGGGGTCATCCTCTTTCAGGGCTTTGGAGTTATAATACTGGTTTTCCAGGTCTACGTTGGGTTCCGAGTTGCTGTCTTCCGAGTATTCCTAGGGTGCCACAAATATTCATTTTTAGATTATAATATAGTCCAACTGTGCAAAATGTCCACTGAATTTATCCAGCAGAAGATTGAACTATCTGGCAGATAACGCTAGCAGCTAGCATACATGTTCCTTAGCAAACATTAATCAAAACAAGTTCATGTTTGGTGATAGTCGAATGACCACATACATAAAGTACAACGACATCTAACCATGCGCTGCTACTGTGCATATAAACCTGCAACGTGGGCTACATCCTAGAGTTAACAACTAACAAGCTAGTTCTACAGCCAGACAGCTTGACGTTAGCCCAGTTAGCCCTCTGCTATTACATTGGCGTCAGTTAGCACACTAGCTAACATGAGCTTGCTAGTTGACTGATAAGAAAACCAACATCCCTGTAAAGGGAACTAAACAAAACCCAACCAAACTATAGCCATTTGCAATCCGTATACCAAATCATAGTCCTCTTCATCATCACACATGAAATCATCTTCCATGTCGGACATCTTGACGGTAATCTTTGTATTTGTCTAAGCAGCCTCACTAGCCTGGCCTGTGTTGTCCTGTGCCAGTGTGGTAGTCGCTCGGAGTGTAGCACACCGTTTTCACTATAGATGGCGCTACTGGATCGCTCCAGACTACTTCGTGATAAAAGTTTGGCGTATATGTTGGCACGTCAATAATATGCACGTATGTCCAAACGTATGTGTCAACATTCATTATGGACGTGTTTGTTATTTTTCCAAGACGTATCTATTCTTTTCATTAATTTTGTTAAGTTGAATCTTTGGTGTGACCTGGGGGCCTCAGCATGGTGGTTGGTGAGGTGAGTCTTGCAGAGGCATTTTAATTAAATAATCGATAAATAAAAGGGGGGAAAAATGAACATCAACAACGGCATTATTCTAACGTCCATCCAAGAACACAACCATTTTACTATAGTAGTTTTTCTCAAAATAACCTCAGTGTTATAGACATGATAACAATTACGTGATTTTCCTTACATGTTTCTAATTTCCTTGTCACAGTGCAAGGAAAATCATTTCTACATCCAATATGTTTCGTGACAGAAGTTAGTTTAACGGCTTTGGCGGTCACAGCAAAGCGAGGGCCATTGGCAGAGTACTACCTAACTCTTTCCTTTCCCCATCGATGGGGTCATTCCATGTCAAGCGGCTTTGATAGGACGAAGGTTGTGTCTTTGAAAAAAAAAGTTTTGAAAAGCACGCAATCCATTCCTGTTGTCACATTGTTGTTGCCTTTTATCGTAAAAGAGTGGTTGGAAAACGCATGTCCTTCATCTTCTTCTGTCAGTTTCACCATAATATTTACACCATCTAGAAATAAAATAACAACAGTCTAAGAAAGTAGTCATGCAGTGAGTAATAAAGTGATTACAAAAGGCAATTGTTGTTGTGTATTTTCAAGTATTTGACAATACACTCTCACTGTCATTAATCATCATTAATGTATACTGACAGAGTTACTAATAGTCATGCAGGGGCAGGGGACGGGAATTTTCACAGAAACACATGTTATAAAAGTGCTTTTATATCACTGGACCTGGGTTGGTCATGCGTGTGAATGTGTTTGTGTGTCTGTGTACGTGTACGTGTACGTGTATGTGTATGTGTGTGTGTGTGTGTGTATGTGTGTGTGTCTGTGTGTTCAGTGTGTGCGTGTGTGTGTGTGTGTGTGTGTGTGTGTGTGTGTGTGTGTGCGTGTGTATCCATGCAGATCATGTGCACCTTGAGACATTTCCTGGCGCATGTGCACTGTCTGTCATTGCTGCTGTAGTGTTGTGTTAGGCTTTCACCAACAGCAGTGCTTGTGAGAAATGAGAGGCTCTTTCTCCGCAGAGCCTCAAAGCAGGGGCGCTCTGGATCTGGAGACAACACACACATGGCCCTGCTAACTGAGCTCTGATTTATCCTTATAACACCCATAGAGATAGCACTGAAACTACAGGAAGCCTTACTTGATGCTCGCATGGCTTGAATAAATAATTGTAACCACAGTCTGACTGATCTACTGTCAACACATTTTCCTCAAGCGAGGAAAGGCCATCTGGTAGGACTGCATGGTTGGACTTCAAGGGCAACAAAGGACAGCCCCATCCAACTGTGTTCCGCCATCCCACACGCTGAATCAGAGCCCAGCAACAAAAACAATATATTTATTAAAAATATATACAAAAGGATAGCAAACACAGTCTGTTTTACCGAATTCAAACTCAAATGTGTAAGCCACCTAAGCATTCACCAGTGTGGTATTAAGTGTTATAAACACGAAACGCATCTATAATATCCTTTGATGACTCATTTGAGACAGCCAGCAAAGTTAAAACTGTTCTCTACGTAAACACATGGCTCCATCAGCTGCTCAATTTGAGGTTGCCAAAAATTGTTTTATGCAGGACCTAATAACCGTAATAGAGTTCATGTAAGCCAATTTCTGACAGTTCCTTAAACACAAGCTGGTGCTTTAATATCTCTCCAGAATGGCATCTGGCCGCAAAAGGCTGTGTGTGCCTGTCTCAGCAAGGCCTCCTAATTTCACGCTCTCCCTAAATGGCCCTCGAACGCTGAGGAGCTCAGCTAGATAACACAAACACTCAGGGACACGTATACATACATGCATCGCAATAATACTCTCCAACATACCCATCTGCTTGATGAAAAAAAAACGTGCTTAAGCTCACGCATACTTTCCCATGCCTCTCTAAAGAACTTGTGCGGTCGCCAACCTTACGCAACACCCCATCCCTGTGCTGCCTCTCAACACCCAACACCATGACCACCTCCACCTCCTGAGGTCATCGTAGGCACACTGCCTTAACCTGGGCACGATGCGTGACTAGGCGCCCTGTTTTTGTCCTCTTTGTTTTCTTTTTTACAAGGTATGAAGAAGCATGTCCCAATTTTATACAACCATTTTTGATCCATTCGGGCTGTTATTGCACATCAAATGCCGGGTCCAAGAGCTGAAACGTTCAGGGTTGCCAAGATGACACACACAGCGCCTGTGCATCGCACGCTAGTGCGCTGTGGTATTCCTGTGTGTGTGTGTGTGTGTGTGTGTGTGTGTGTGTGTGTATGTGGAGCGCAGCATTCAATTTAATATGTGGGATAGAGAGTATGGCCTTGTGGGCATGGGGGTGTCTGGAGAGTGGGGATAAATATTGTATGGAGAGGACGAGTATGATAGGCAAAGGAATGCTTGTAAATCCACATATCTCAGTCACCTTTCTGAAACTGGTCGATGAGGCTATGAGCAGCAGAAATAGGATGTACCAAACTTGATTGACATGGCTATCATAACTGGTTGCACTACTTAAATTACAAACAAACAACATCCCAAAATGCTTATGTAATGAAGGGTTATTGTCCAATGAGCTATTTCTATTAACATTTATTTTTAGACATGTTAAATATTACAATGTAGTCCAATCTGAAATCACACATAACCTTAATTTGTCTTCACTGATTCTGATGATGACGTGATAGCCTGGTATCCTACAGACAGACAGACAGACAGACAGACAAGAGGTACGCCTAAACGGCCTGCGCATGAATGCCGTCAAAGCATCAAAGCCTTTCCACATTAGACACCTATGACAATGCTCAGTCCAGCGGGCCAAAGAGGTGCAACACCCGTGCAGCCCAGACTCTCTCCGAATGATCCCATCTGCTCGCACGCTGCTGTGACTTCCCTTCTGAAGTGGGTATGGGTGGATGAGGCAGGGGGTGAGGGTGGTGGGTCAAGGGGGGACAGCAGACACGGCACTACACTGCTGTGTTTTCATTGTTCTCAACTGCCATGGAAACTGGAAGCAGATGTACCTTGGGAACGAAAGCGTGCAGCACTCAGGTCGGGGCCCAGATGCCACCCTGTAAATTCTACATCTCTCTGCCGCTGGAGAACATGTCCTCCTCCCTGCTGTCTCTCTCTCTCGCGCGCGCGCTCTCTGCCGCCCTGGTCCCATGCGGGATGTCAGTTTAGGTTGAAAAGTAAACAAAATAGAACGTATATTTAGACACTCTTAGATATTTCCCATGCCAAAGCATGGAGACTATGGCAGCGGTGGTTTGAAGTCGCATTCCCTCAGGGACAGGGTGGATAAGGAGTAGACGTAGGCTGCATTGTAGTCTGCAGTGCTTAGCATCTGCATAGTTTTGAAAAAGCACAAAGAAGTCCTCCCAGAGATCTTATCCCCTGTATGTGTTCTAGCCAGAAGAACAATATTACATGTATTCATGCCAAAAGCTGAGAGCCAAGCTTGGTGGAATCACGGTGGACCGGGACTATCAGAGACTGAGAAAAAAAAAGAAAAAAAAATATATATATATGCTCAAGGCACCGTGGAAGAATAGTAAATAGTACATAAATCAGCTGATAAAAGTTAGGGTAGGCAAATCATTTCAGAAGCTATTTTGTCATATTTGTTGAAATTGTTAAAAAAATG
This sequence comes from Trisopterus minutus, assembly GCA_027122715.1. Taxonomy (NCBI): domain Eukaryota; kingdom Metazoa; phylum Chordata; class Actinopteri; order Gadiformes; family Gadidae; genus Trisopterus; species Trisopterus minutus. The sequence continues at coordinate 18,857,795 of JAOPUD010000035.1, forward strand.
TAGGCCTAATGCTCTCACAAATAAAAGCAAAGAATTCTGGTACCTGTGGCTAGTGCATGATGGTAATATGCCCGTCCAATCAGGTCATTCTGCCCGAATGACATGATTGGATACCTTACCTGTCCATGTACCTACCTACCCGGCTACCTGCACACACTCTGCCGTGCAATGACCGGAGTCTTCCAAAAGGCTAGGAAGTGCTATTTCTAAAGCTAGCGAGCTTGTCACATGTTTGGGGGAGTGGCTTTTAAGGGAAGCCTGAATGGTTGGTTAAAAACGTTCAAAACCTGCTTATTTTGTCTGGTTCCTCCAAATTGCCTAAACTAGCTTTGATAAATACCCAATAATATCATTGATGAATTAACTATCTCATCATTATAGTTGGGGTATAAGCGGAATTAACTCTTCTGGGCTGTCCGGTTATTGGAAATAGTCATACATTATTGTCCAATAACAGGACATCAGTTCCTGGTTTATTCATTACCTGACAATTTCTTACAGGACAGCGACAACAACAAGCTGGAAGTATTAACGAATATCTTCATAGCCTGTCCATCTTATTATGGGTATAGGGATGTGCCCATAGACAAAGAAAAACAATGTTCAAGTTGAAAGAAGTGTAGAATACATCTCCCATATGGTGGGCTTAACACAAGCCCCATGTGTACTTATGTGCAATTGCCTAAGGAGCCCCAAACCAGAATAACAAAGTTTCTGTTGTCTGCCTGATGTGCAAACACAGAGAGCCCGCTGACAGCCATTGTCTATGTTATTCCTGTCCCTGCTGCACTGAGACCCACAGCACAGGGCCTGGTCAAAGAGCATCCCCTAGATCAAATAAAAGCCTCCCCAGATAGTCCATTAAGGGCCCACTTTGTTTACTGCTATAAAGGTGACACCCACATTGTAAGCACTTGCGGTCGGCTCCCACTGAGGCCCGTGAGAGTTTTCCACTGGCTAGGTGGTTTCCAATATCGGTTTCCATTCGCACGGATTCCGAGATCCTGGAAGACGCGTTTCTTTGATGTGCCTTTATCTGCCGTATCTGTCTGAGTGCCGCCGTGGTTTAATGACAGCAGAGTGCAGTTAAAAGGCCAAGGCGGCGACACAGGGCATTTAAATGGTGGGTTTTGTGGTGGGGTGGCGGCGGAGGCAAGGGAGACGGCATCTTCATCAGGGTGCAGACGGACAGCCTTTCATTGGCCTCCCCTCTGGTTCGCTCTCGTGTGGGTGGGTGTCGACATCTTCCTCTTTGTCTGTGTCCGTCCTACACACTGCCCGTACACTGTTTGTATGTGCGCGTGTGTGTGCGCATGAGTTTGTGTTTGCATGCCCGTGTGAATGAGTTTGAAGTATCCCGGCCTTTAAGCCACTCTCTCAGCGTCCCGTGAGCCGCCTGACGTCGTCTCGTTGTCAGGTTGGAACGGAGAAGGAGTGGTGCGAAAAACGACAGAGAGCGACACCACAGGCCTCTCATGCGACCAGCCTCGACATCATTAACACGCTGACGTCCTTTAAATCACCGATGCAAGCATCGTCATACACAGAGCCGCGTGACAAGTAACACGATAGAATTCACGTTGCCTTTTGGGTCCCCTCGGGTATAAAGCTCTGGGTATACGGGAGCTCTCTCTCTCTCTGGTCTTGCGCTGTGTTAATGTAATTGTACAGACCTGGGGGGGGGAAGGGGGGGGCGG
>JAOPUD010000035.1:18907000-18927044 GCA_027122715.1 Trisopterus minutus
TAGAGGACGATCTGAGGGTGCGGGAGGGTGTGTGGGTATGGATCAGTTCAGCAAGATACGATGGTGCCAGGTTATGATAATAATCATAATAATAATGGCCTCTTCCTCCTCTACCTCTACCTCTGCCGCTTGCTCTCTCTGCATCCATGCTTGTAAAGTTCTCAAAATGGCTTAACTGAGGCCTTTTTGAAGCTGGCTGATTTGTGTTCAGTTTTGTAAATAAGTGTTTTCATGTGTGTATGTAAGTATTTTCAATTACCCAATGTGTTTTTTCGTTAGATGTGTTTCCCTAATGGTACGCTGAGATTTCATTTTTGAATGAAGTGTCTTATGTATGAAATAGTGTGTAGTGTGCAGGAGAAAGTGTGTTGCACAATTGCAACTAAAGTGCAAAGCAGCGCTTTTGTTTAAGGTATAGTTACATGTGTTTGAGGTATAGTTTCAAAAGCTTCAAGTTGTTAGGGTTACTTTGGTCTAAGCATGTCTCTAGTGTTCAAGCAATTGGCAAAAACTGTTAGTGCCAGAGATATGGCCATGTGGCAGCTGTGTGTAGAGGACAGCAAAGGTGTAGACGATGTTGCAAGGATCCTGATGGAAAAGAGTGGATTGAACCTGTGAAATGCTGTAACTGTGGGGGTGATCATTCAGCTTCCTTCAGGGGGTGTCAAAACTATGTCAAAGAAGGAAAACAAAATATCTTATGCAGAGGCAGCCCGGAGGGGGGAGGATAACAGTGTTGTCAGTCAAAGTCAAAGTGCGGCTGTTGCAAAGGGGCATGCTACAGCTGTAAATGATGATTCAGCTTTGATAAGCAAGAAAGGGCTACTGGCATTCATGGTTGAAGCAATGTGGAGGGTTAAATGGTGGCATACAAAAAATCAGATGTGGCGCGAGAAATTGCTTCTGCTGCAGAAAGGCTTCTAGGCTTCAACGAAATAAATCCAAAGGAAATATGGGAGTTTACCTACTCTCAGGAGAGTGACGAACACAGGTCAAATGGAAGTCAACATTTAGGGGCCTTGGATTCTTTTGCTAGGAATTTCCTTTACTAACAAGATGACCTGGAATTACTTGGAGGAAAGGGGGTTTGAATTCTATGAATGCTTAAGACAGGTGCCTCGATGCATCCTTTAACCCTCCTTAAGCATAGGTTACCCCTGACCAACCTTAACGATAGGAAAGGGGATATTGGTATCCCATAATCCTTTACGGCAGCCATATAAAAAAAATAAACAGTTTACCGACTCTATGCGGAGACTCATGAGAGCTGCGATAAAGCAGAAGAAAAAAGAAAAAAAAAGTACGTATAGCAATTCCAGAAACTATTTTAATCTACCGGTAAATGAATTAATTTATTGCTGGTTAGTAAGCACATAATATACACCATAAAAAAAATGAAAATGCTGACTAAAGAAATTGAAACATAAGTTTAACCCCTATGTTTGTGCTTACTTATGATAGTCACTTTATGTAGGCTACTGTCAGGCACTCTATCAACTGTTATTTCTCATTATTTTTACATTGTGGAATTAATCATCTCCTGCATCAACAATCTCCATATGTACAGGACCTTGTATCAGCCTTTAGTTATGTATATAGTGTAGTCACCTTTTAAGGCTAATTGTTGTGTGTATTTATTGTATTGAGCTAGTTTATGGCCAAATTTCCATTGGAATCAATAAAGTATCTATCTTAACCCTTTAACATAGCCACACATGTACATGTATGCAGCCAGTATTTATTCATTTTAATTGAACACAAACAGTTTTACAGGTAAATCAGTTATTTTTATTAAACAGAACAAAGAACCGCTGTGCCGTAGGTTGCCAAGGAGGAGACAAAGGGTTTGGGTGCACCCCATCAATGACCGGAGACAAGGGCAGGGGGTGTACCACAATCTGGTCCAGGAGCTCCCGGCAGATCCTGAGAGGCACCGCAAATACTTTAGGACTAGTGCAACTGAGATGGACCAAATTCTCTCCATAATTGGACCAGACATTACTAAGATGGAGATAAATTACAGACGTCCCATCGAACCAAAACAAAAGCTTACGGTCACATTAAGGTAAAACTAAATGAACAAGCCTGTCCACAAATAAATTTAAGAAATAATGTGCCAGGTCTCCTTAATGAAAAAAAACGTAAAAAAAATAAATAAAAATAATACCATGTGGGGCCGTGGCTCGCTCACAATCACTCATAATGTGGACCCTTCTCTGAGGATGGCCCTCCCATAGACCCATAGGATTGGTGGGCCACAAATGTGTGTCTTGCCAATGTCTCTCATATGGCTGAGGTGTGACAGCATATGGTATATGTCTCTCTTAGGAGGTTTCCAGGTCATCAAACACCTGGAGGAAGCTTATCTTGGCTTTGGTTTGGTTCCTGGTTGTCAGTCTCTCCATCTGAGGAACCAAACTTAACAAAAAGTGCACAGCAGCACTTGTCTCATTAGGTGGAGCGGTGACTATGTCCATTCATTTTTCATTGATCACCGTGTTGGGGCTTCTGCTCCGGTGTCTGCTTGCTGCTGCTGCTGCTGGATGCCCTGGGTTGTTGGGGGGAGTGGAGGGAGGGAGGTGGGGCTGCGTGCATCTGCTGCTCCTGTGCCTCCTCTTCCTCCGGCTGGTGCCCTGGCTCAGGGGCCTCCAAATTGCCTATGGTGCTAGAAGTAAAACAATTGTAACTGAAAATTACTCCAAAATTACAGCCAATGCTCCATGATCCCGACCCTGGTGTAAGAAAAAGCATAATAACTGATAAAAAATAAATCTGGTGAAAGTGTGTTCTGAAAGCAAGGGGCCAGAATTGTGTCCCTGTGAAAAGGCAGCCCTCCTTTTCACGTATACATCTGCTACCCGCGACATTTAACTGATCAACACGCACACACGCATTCACACATCTGGTAATGCTGTGCGGTGCCGGCAACCGCATCTCGTCATTAAACATTAACAATCACATACTACAAAACCTTATTGTTACTCACATGCACATATCCTAGCAATCGGTTAGGTACCAGCCGATCTGCTCCATAACCCATTCTCTGCCGTTAGCCCATACATTTTGCAAACACTGACAGCCCTCACTCACTTCCTGGGGCCTGTTTCAGAAAGTAGGTCCAACAAACTCTAAGTTAAAACGTTAACTCTAGGTTGACCAACTCTGAGCAGTAAAACTCAAGAGTTTTCGGATTCAGAACACTTAGTTCAATCAACTCTGAGTCAAGGTAACCCTGAGTGAAGCCCACGCATGAGGATATAAAAAGCCCTCAATGGAACACAGATAACATGATTCACCATGGCAACAAGTGATAACAAGCCTCCATCCTCCTACTTCTCCCCAGTGGAGTTGGAAATGTTAATGACCGCATATGCAGAAAGTGACCATATATATTTTTTAAAAGCAATACTGTGGCAGCAGCAAAAAAGTGGAGCTTGCGTGGCATGAAATTGCTGACCGAGTCAATGCGTGAGTATTCATTTGAGGAAAAAAAAAGTTTTGTCTTGAATGTTCCACTTATTCAACAATTATATTCCATATGTGTGTGTTTGTGTGCACAGGTGCAACCCAACAGGCACAAAACGGACTTGGCAGCAACTAAAGATGAAATATAAAAATGTAGTACAAACAGGTAAGGTGTTGTTTAGCATGCCCTCAATAAACAGCATTTAGTGGCTACATTCAACATGTGATAGATACATTTAAGTAATTAGGGAAATCTGCTAAACAAAGAAAAATCCCAACCCTGCCAGTATTTAATATTGTATATATAAAAGCAACACCGAAATGCCTTTTATACATACAAGTCTCCAAATTTGTTTTCTGGATATCTTCAAATTTGACCTCCATTATAGCCAACAGAAAAAAGGCAGAGGCCCGCAAAACAGGTGGCGATCCACCACCACCACCACCACCACCACCACCACCACCACCGCCACCACTATCACCACCGCCACCGCCACCTCCACCACCGCCACCACCACCACCACCATCACCACCACCTCTCACAGAGGCTGAAGAGATGGCCCTCAGTCAGAACAGTGGGCCACCTTGCTGCGGGCATCTCTGGGGGGAGCTCATGGGACCCAGCCAGGCCCCAGGACACAGGGGTTATAAGAGGTAAGTTATTCAAATGAATGGCATGTCCATTCATCCTTTTTCTAGTGTTCGCTCAGTAATGGCCACCCATTCATCTTAGAAACAGCTTGGCACACTGATTTATTTTTTTTTAGCAGTAGGCTACAGTTCTTTGTAATTGGCTGCTGTTGCTTTCAGATATCAATCAATTTTAAGGTGACTCAGTATGAAAAATTGTGATGGGACCTGCACACTATTATTAAAAAAATGTAATTAGGTGGGGCACTTTTCTTGGTAATCATCAACTGTTTAATCTTCATCTTCTACCAGTTACTGATGGTGTAATCTGTCTCTTGGAGCCTTCTGCCATAACAGACCTCCATGCTGTTGTAAGTACTCTTAATAGCCCACAGATTTGTCATAATGGGTAGAATATAACACAAATTCAACGTCATTTATGTTCCTATAGCTCCCTGTGAAACAACTGTACAAGGTATATTTAGAATCACAAATCACACCTAGAAATGTAAACACATAAGGCTGCAGAAACCAAGACAAAAATTTTAATACAACTGCTGGACCATGGGTTAAAGGTGGGTGACGTGCCCACAGGTGGATGATTTTTAATTGTTTCGACAACAAAGGATTAACAACTGTACAACATCTGCCCTTCTAGGAAATAAAGAAGACCTCATGAAATGAGAGGACTATTGTCGTTCTTGGATACTGGGGAGGTGACGGCTCAGTTAGAAATGATTGAAGCATATCATGTCTCTAACAGCTCTTCCATCTCGTGCAGCAGCAGGGGGGGGTCATTATCTGGATCATTGGGGGAAAGAGTAGGACATTGTTCTCCTCTAATAGTGGCCATGTTGTGGAGAACCACACATGCCACTATGACGTCACAAGCCCTCTCCGGGGGAGGTGACCCAGAGCCTACGAAGGCACTGAAACCGGGCCTTGATTATCCCGATGGTCATCTCCACTCTGGCTGGTGTCCTGCAGTGAGCCAAGTTGTAGTGTTGCTGTGGGCCAGGTTCAGGTTCACAGACCCAGGCCACCCTTTGCTTCCACTTTGTTTATCATGTGGGCTGCATCACATATGATCTTCACAGTGGAGAACAGTAATAAGCTGTATAGTGAAGTATATTTCCTTTGGAATGTTAGTGCTTCATGTCTCAAAGCTTTATATTATTGCTTAGACCTGCAGTTCTGTGGAACTCTTCTTTGAGAAGTCTGGTGGGTCTGTGACTTGGGAACACTACAAAAGTGTATAGTAACCGTTTCAGTGCATGTGGCACATTTCAGCCCGACAGACCGTTGCCTTGGACACATGCTCTGCATCAATGACATTATACAAAAAAACTGCCGTTGGCAAAAAAATGCAGTGCAATACAAAGAATTTGCTCGGAACTGAGAGCGTGTCCACGATGTGTCATGTGAACGATGTGAGGGCTGAGAATATTGTTTAGATAAATTATTGATGATCCAGAGAAACGGAAACGCTCAAATAGGGAGAGAGGGAATGATAAAACATCCAATCGGGGTCTAATAACCCTCTCCCGATGGAGATTTCTGTGGAGTATCTGAGCCTCGACATCAACTAGCTCATCAAAGGACACGCCATGTTTGCCACTGCCTTCAGTCTGCAGGCTTCAACTTAAAGAAATAGTTTACCAGTTGAAATACGGAGGTTATGTGAAGTAAATAATTTTATGTATTATAAATGTGCAAAAAAAAAAATATCGGTTCATCCTAGCCTGAAGAAAGGCAGAAAGAGTGTTTTTTATGGTCTCTCTGGCTCAAAGTAAGAAAACCTCCAACTACCACAATGCATTGCGCTCGCTGCCCTGCCCACCTGTTTCCGATTGGAGGGAAGGGAAGGACCTATAACGCTTGCGCGAGTGGTAGGCAGCACGACCAAACCTTGTAAACATATCCCCGTGATACGTTGACTAGTTTAGACTTCTCGGTTTTTCAAACGCAAAATTGGCAAATAGCTGTTTTGTACCCGGTTGCACCAAAAAGTCTTGGAAGGGACAGAAAGTACATTTTCACGTGTTGCCAGTGAGAGACAGTGAGCGTTGCAACTGATGGCTGAGGACAATAAACAACCCCAAAATTTGAGAAGACGCCGGTATTGAAATGATAAAAGGTAAAATGATATCCAGTCTCCATTTCAAACTGGAGGATTATGATAGAATCTTTTTCGGCATGACGAGGCACCCTCAACAAAAAAAGCAAACGCACTCGCTATCGGGGCAAATTGCAAAAAGCGTTCAAAAACAAAGTAAAGCAGCTTGGCTTTTCACTGTTATAATCGTGTGTTCTCCAGGCAAAGAACATACTGCTGAGAAAAGTTCTCCTTATAAGCTTGAATACTTTAGTAAATCACTCCCTAATGATTATGTTTTCATTTTCTTATCCCTTTATTTTATTGCATACAGGGCCGCTGGAGGTCTTTCACAGTGCACTGCTCAAGTACCCATGTTCCATGGGCATTGTCACTACCTGGAGCTTGCATGTACGGAGCCTGGGTCTGTTGAAGGTGGCGTTGCTGTTTTTAGGCTGTGATAGCCATAGGATAGGTACATTGTACATAAAAAAAATTTAGTATTTGTTTGGCACAACAAATAATGTTGTAATGTTGATATATTGGATCATTTTCCTTTGTGAATAAAATCTTTTATTGTTTTTACCACCTTACCTTGGACTCCTGTATAAATGTTCACCATAACAAACTTGTGGGTGGGACACTTCACTGCAATAATTATTTAAATTTTACGTGCATCACAGGCTGGCAAAACAAGGCCATTGTCTCTCGCCTTGCAGTATCCACTCCAGGAAATGCCGGTAAGCTGTAAGCCGATACTGTCTTAAGAAAGAAAGAATAACATTATCAAAGCAAGGTAAATGATGCATCGAGTAGCCTATCCAGCATTACAAAGACTTCAAGCTCACATAACGTAGTCTATGCTCTGCCAATAAGATGGGCTACTTTCGGATAACTACATTGTCACGTTCCCCGGGACTCAAAACTATTGTAGCCAATGTGTTAGTAAAAGGAACAACACTTACTCTATGCTCAGCCGCCGTTTCTCCCAGTGGGCTTTGGCTGGCATTTCCAGTTCACTTTCTGGGTCCGGAAATATGTATCCAAAACCCAACTGTTCAGATGAGGCATAAAGCCTGGGTGAGAGGTTACACACATGGCCCCGTCCTCGCCAGATTCAGCCATTTCTTCTAGAAGAAACTGGCATCGCTGAAATTTGCTGCGGCACAGGGACTCTGTGTGTCTGTGTGTCCATAGGCGAACAGAGCAAACAGGTACACCGCCGGCGTGCTGCGGCTCCTCGTCCTCTGCAACAGGCAAGGCTTGTTCAGCTGCAGCCGCAGCAGCCTCCTCCTCCATTTGTCTCGATTCTTCCTGGCTGTATTGTGGCTTGTAAAAATAGCCCTGAATGTCCGAATCCAACAATATATTTTCAAAATCCACTTCTGTTTCCCATTGCAAATTTTATTCTGCCATGGTCGGAGTTTGTGTCGGTCTAGTTCTCTCGCTAAGCGGTGAAGAAACATGGAGGACATTGTGTTTACATCTTGTACGCGAGCTCCTGCCCCCCTCATTCCTTATTGGTGGGCTTACACATTTGCGGAACTAGTCGTTTGTAGTCCTTGGCCCTTCTAGCAGGCAAGCTGATTTCTACTGAGATGACGTCAAACATTTGACGTCATCTCAGTAGACCTGTAATCAGGACAGCTTGGCCTAGGGAGGACTGGGTTAGACTGAGGGAAGAAACACACCTATTTTTTATATTATAATAGTGATTTCATAATGATGGAATGCTGGTTCTGAATCGGTGAAGTATCCCTTTAAGGAGCAGGCACATTACTCTACAGGTAAGTTGGCAACATTAGTCCTTGAACCACAGTTGGTTTAATTTGGGAATGGAATCCCTAAGCCATTACCCATGAGGTAGTCTGGGACCCAGCAGTCCTACTATGCTGTAACATACGTCACAGACCAGAAACCAAAAGCAGCGAGGCAGAGTGATGCCTTCTTTACTGTTTTGAGATATTCTACTGAGGATAAACTCATGTGTATGCAGCTTTCAGGAGCAGATTTTTTAATATGTTTATTTCAACACTAGCAAGACTACCCAGTGTTCATTTGAAACCATTCATTTAATGTTCTTTACGAGTGCTCGTCCATCAGATGATTCCTCTCAAGTACTACTACTACGACTACTCATGAGGCTTAGATGTGTGTGTTGGTTCACTACCCGGGGGATATTTGTGTCTACGGTGGAGCTCACCTGTTGGTGATGGTGACTAACGCAGCCCCGCTGTCCTCACAGGCTTTCTTGGCTTCCTGGAAGGTGAGCTGATCCTCGCCCACCCAGTAGCAAGCTGGGCTGTGCCACCTCCACCCCTAGTGCAGCGAGAGAGAGATTTTATTATGTGTGTTTGTTACAAAACAAGAGCAATCTTGGGAATGCAATATAAAATACAGTATATACAAAATACAAAAATATATACTGTAGATATTTTATAATGTGTAACACACTTATATGGGCATCATCATTTTCATGTAACCAAAGCGGTCACGAAGGGCAGGATTGTGCAGTGAAGTATGGAGCGAAAAAGACAACTAAGTGTGTTTGTGCTCTGTCTGTCTGTCTGTCTGTCTGTCTGTCTGTCTGTCTGTCAGCCCTTGAGAAGTGTTGGATAACCCCACGCTTGGCAGCAAGTGAGAAACCTCAAAAATGTCCAGCTGCTGTGCTGCTGTGATCTGTCCGAAACGTTACTCCATCAAATCTATTCCCCCTTTAGGTCCCATTCAGAGCATTAGTTACCTGCAACTGATTTCTTTAAAGTCATGGTTATATTATAATACTAGAGTTTACCTAGAATTACCTGTCTTTTAGCGTTCACCACGAATGACTCTGAAAAGCAGTGCCAATATTTAAATATTTCTTTTTTACCATTCAGCAAACGAAGGGCAACAGGCTGATTATCATTTAGGGGGCCAATCAATGACATGCAAATACAGACCGAAGCGTCATCAACATGCGACTGGCACACAACATGTCAACTACTATTTGCTGTAGTATTTACTATTTCCATGACACTTTTCAAGTGTCATGGCCAAGACAGGCAGCAGAAGCCTACAATCACATATAGCCTACACACATTCAAACATTCAAAAAAATAAAACAACTAAAACAATCGGCAGGGGGAGGGGGGACATCAATGTGCAACAACGTGTAATCTTGTGTTGGACTCTATCGACATAATTCACCATACTGTGTTTGACATAGGGACATAGGGACGCTTAAGATCGCGCAACTTGTTTGTTGATATGCCTGGTCAGCGCGATGTTTGAATTTAACGTTTTTTGTCGCAATTTCAGTAGACTGAACTTCTTACCTGGGAGTGTGTCAACGGCGGGGCCATTAGGGGGGAGGCGGGGATATCAATATCACAAGACATTGCGGGATGCGCAAGGAGGCAACTGATATTAATTCTGCGTCCGCACAAGAGTGTGTGCGCGTGTGTACCTGCGTGTGTGTGTGTATGAAGTGTGCGTGTGTGAGGGGTGTGTGTGTGCGTGCTCCGAGTCTGTGTGAGCTGCGGACTACTTGGCACATGTGCATTTGACCAAGTGTGGAGGAGCAACTTGTCCGATAGGCCTGCTATTATAATAGTAAGCTATTCAGATTTTCAACAGCATGAAGCCAGACCAAACACATGCACGCACGTACGTACACACAGTGCCATTCCAGTTTACCTCTGTGGTGTGACGATGAGCATAAAGCCAGACCAACACACACACACACACACACACACACACACACACACACACACACACACACACACACACACACACAAACAAACATCAAACTGCAGTGATTTACAGTTTTTGGCATCCATTCTTTCATTAATCCATTCATGAATTCTTAAATCCATTCAGACTTACTACTTTTGGTGTGTCAGTCAATCAGGCTAGTCAAACTTTTCCTGCTCAGCATACAACAGGTGTTAGATCACCTGACCGTTATCAAGCCTGCCCTGTTGTTTGCCTGTAAGGATGACCTTCACAACAGTCGACTTGGATATCGCAGCATTATTTGACTATCACAAGAGGGTCACGTGATTCCACTTTTTTTTTATTTTAATCAGTGACAAAAATATATTTAAGTAGGTTGTTGAAATTGCTTTTTCAAATATATAGTTCGTTTTTTTTTTATATAAAAGTATATTTCGTGGATTTACTAGGGCTCATCACATAAGATATGCTGAGAAAATCGTGAAAAACTGAAACGTAAATGTCGCATGAACTAGAAATATATTCAGAGCTAAATGCAAAAGTATTGTAGGTCAAATGTGTGTCGCACTTATTTTTACTGTCCACAAGGTGACGCCAAAGAGTCATGGCGCAGTTAAAACTATTCTTCCTTCGATTTTTGACAATCTATGATTTAAACGATTATGAAATGTATTGAGTTAGGTTTGCACGATGAGCTTTAGGGTTATTATGTCTGAATGTAAATCCTTCGGGGGTACCACAAAAATGTATTATAAATATTATAAATATGAGTTGCCCAGCACAAATTACAGTAGCTGACTAAAACTAAGCCGAAAAATAGATATATTCTCTAATCGACAGTTATTAGAGAGCAAAAATATGTATTGCAATCTGACTAAGTTTTGATCGCTGCATAATTTACTTTGACCAACATGTTGATGGGCGGCCATAGCTGCACCCTTCGTTTTACAGGCTTCGTAGAATGCGAAGTAGGGCATGCCTTCTTTCTTCAATAGCATTATATAATCATAATAAAATACTTAGCTATCCACTGTGCTATCCAAAGTACCGTGATAAGATTGTCGTTTGTGCTTTTTTCAATAGTTGTATATGCTGGGCTTTAATCTATACTGGGCGTGGTCTTATCTTTACGCCAGGAAATGGTTTTGGTTGGCCATCGACTTTTTCCACGACACATGTCTTTTTGTAAACAGTTGCCCTGCTTTTACTCGAAACGATTCCACTGTGATTAAAAGTGTCATACTACAACACTGTCATACAGTTTTAGGTTTAAACCGATCTGCCGGTGAGCATTTTACAGTGGTTGTCTAGGTTTATAGCTCGCGACGTTATCTTCAACGTTATAAGGACAAACTACAACAAATGCTACATGGTTCACTTTAAATACTTGATAGACCGCTAATACATGTGTTATACAGTGATTAACCGCTTCAGCTAATCAACAATGTGGTCTCTCTGACTTTTGTGGTATTAGAGAACGAATTACGAAGAATGTCTCTCCGAGTTTTAACCCAAGATTCAGCAGATCGTGGGAGTCAAAGATGCAGAGTTGGCATAGGCTTGATGACAACCCATGGACTTAATTTGGGTTCTCCTCTGCTTGTCTCGATTGCGGGAGGAACATGCCTATGTACCGCCTGGCCCAGAAGTGACCTGTCCGAGGGCTTCATACAGATCGATCTGAAATGTGTCACTCCAAATCTGATAGCTCAACCATCGCTTAAGCTCTCACTCGGCCCCAGTCAGCTCATGCCTCTAACCTGCTCCAAACTGAGAAACATTAAGGTCACTGTGGTTGTCCAGAGTGTAGACTTTAGGAAAAACACGCCTCTACACATCATCAATGAACTTGTGAAGGACATGATGAAAGGTGTTTACGTGCGGAAGAACCACGTCATCAATGTTGAGGATTGGGATGCAGAAATTAAATACGTTGTCGTTGAGGAGGTCAGCCCAGATTGTGATGATGCTGGACTGGTCACAGCCAAGACCAGCGTGAACATAGTGGGAACCCAGACACAAAGACACTTCCAACGGCAGCTGCGAGACCAGCCCGTGGCGGCGCTGGGTGGGCTGGACGAGGTCAGTGGCATAAGACACACAAAATGTGCAATTAGCTGATAGGTGAGCCACATTTAAGATTGAGTTTGAATGCAAAAGGGTTCTGCAGGGAAACAGTTGTGACTTCCTGAAGTGATTTTACTATTGAAGCTCCATCACATCTACATGTCATCACATTTCATTTTACCAATATGAACGAATGTAGTGTACAAAAATTCAAAAGATAATCAACATTGCGAACGTTATTTAGGCAACTCTCATCTATTGTTCTTTGTACCTTGCTGTAGGTGTGTGCATCCCTGCGAGAGATGTTGGAGCTGCCCCTGTTCTACCCGAGTACCCTCAGCTCCCTGGGCGTGTCCTGCCCCAGAGGGGTGCTCCTGGCTGGGCCTCCCGGCGTGGGCAAGACCCAGCTGGTGCGCAGAGTGGTGGGGGAGGTGGGGGCCAGCCTAGTGGTGGTCAGGGGACCAGAGGTAAGGATAACATTGCTGAAATATGTAATAACATCACATGACAATGTTTACGTTCACATTGCTTTTTCTGACCATACAGCCAGGCTAGTGGAATTAACCTCAACTGATCTCACTGGAACAGATTTGTTGCCTTTGGCTCTTTACTGAAGCACTTATTATATGGAAATATTGGACATTGTACCCGTGTGTAACTCCTCACTTGAATTCCCAAAACAGTCCTTTAATTGTGTGTAAATTGCGTGTTTTGTTTGTTGGAAAGATATATTTATTGTCGGTTCTATGCTGTCCTCATGGCCAGGTCTCTCTTGAAAATGAGATTTTAATCTCAAGAGACTTTCACCTGGTTAAATAAAAAAAACCCAGTCAGAAGGAATAATTTTTTTCTTTCTTTTTGTGTTCAGTTGTAATTTGCTGTTTGGGTTTATTGGTCGGAGCACAATATGAGATGCGACACAACCAGACCTGCAGCTTGGTAACACCCCCTGCCTGCAGGTGGTGGGGTCGCGGCCCGGCGAGAGCGAGGAGGCGCTGCGGGCCGTGTTTGCGCGGGCCCGGGCCGAGGCCGAGGAGGGTCCGTGCGTGCTGTTCCTGGACGAGGTGGACTCCCTGTGTCCCAGGAGGACGAGCCAGTCGACGCCGGAGAACCGCATGGTGGCCCAGCTCCTCACCCTGATGGACGGGATGGACCAATCGGATCGCTTCCTCATCGTCGGTGCCACCAACCGGCCGGACAGCATGGACCCCGCCCTGCGCCGGCCCGGGAGGTTCGACCGAGAGGTGGGGAGAACAAAGACACAGGGACGCTGTCCTCTGGATTACTAATCCTACTACTACTGCAACCACTGCTATTACTATACTTCTACTACTGTGGTGCTCGTACCACTACCACTACTAATAACATTAACAACGGGTAAAAAGTATAATAAATAATAATAATAAATGAAAATAGTAGAGACTAACTAAGATTAAGGAAAGACTAAGGAAAGCTTAATTATAATGAGTTACTGAGAAGGGGTCGGATTAAATAAATGTGAACTTCTTCCCACTCCTTTTCAAACATTTGTTTCAATCCGCAAGTGTTCTAATTATCTAGTCTAATCATGCTATCCAGTTTCTGTTTTTTCTTTTACATGTTTGAAATAAAAATGTCAATCAATCACTATATAACAAGAAGGGTCACCCTGCCCTGACCACAACATTACAGCAGTGTCAGAGAACACGACTCCCGACAACACATAAACAGAAGCACCATCTCTCTTGCCTCAGGTGATCATGGGAGCACCCACCCAGCAGCAGAGGACGGCCATCCTGGGTGTGCTGTGCGAGAGGATGCCGGTGGCCCCCAGCGTGGACATGGCCGAGCTGGCTGAAAGAACGGTCGGATACGTGGGGGCGGACCTCGGAGCCCTGTGCAGAGAGGCGGCCATGTGCGCCATCAGACAGGACGCGCAGGTACACAACGGGAAACGCATTGAAGCGCCAAGCTAAGATCCTTTTGTTGCTTTCGAAGGAGAGATTTATGGATTTTCTTCCTTTGCGGCCTTGCAGAGATCTGGTAGGCAGGAAGTAGATATGAGTCACTTCCAGCAAGCACTGAAGACGGTGCTTCCTTCCTGCCTGCGGAGCAGCCTGGGCAGGACGGACTTGGCTCCGGTCTCATGGGAGCAGATAGGAGGCCTGCAAGACGTCAAACTCAAACTCATACAGGTACGTTGTGAAGCACTCCGGTACGGCCCGTTGCACTGCGGAGGTTTCAGGAATCAGAATTAGATAAGACACTAAGACCAACAAGGAAAGATCTTTCTCTCTCGGTCACTCAATTCAATTCAATTAAATAAAGCTTAATTGGCAGGACATTTAAAGGAAGAAACGTGTTGCATTGCATGGAAATAAATACATACATTTATAGAAAAGTACCTAATGTATACAGATTAATAACATTCAATACATACTTATTGTACAATACAAAGAAACAGAGAGTCGATGACATATGAGACTATATGACTCGCTCATTCCCTCTTTTTCATTAGGATACATTTCCTTCTCTGTGACATGCTGATGCAAACGCTCCTGGCAGTTAAGCTGTATTGACATATATGTGTATTTATATTTACATGAGTCGTTTTTGCATCTAATCTTTTAGGAGGTTAGGAAAATGCGTAATTTTGTTAAAATATCTAATCTTATAACTTATCACAAGTGGGCGTGGGCTGGATAGATTAGTCTACCAGCCTACCCGGTGGACTGTAGCAAGCCTTGCTCAACTATCCGTCATACATATAGGTTGACACACCCACTTGTGATGTCAGAAGAGGCAGACGGCTTGTAACGGCTAATCACACTCACACCTGGTGTGTGTGTGTGTGTGTGTGTGTGTGTGTGTGTGTGTGTGTGCGTGATTAGTATGTCACCTTTAACACCTAGTGTGCGTAACTTGGGTTCCGTCCCTCCAGAGCATTGAGTGGCCGATGAAGCACCCAGACGCCTTCATGCGCCTGGGCCTGGGCCGACCCCGGGGGGTGCTGCTTTACGGACCCCCGGGGTGTGCCAAGACCACCCTGGTGAGGGCCGCCGCCAGCGCCTCCCACTGCTCCTTCCTGTCCGTCAGCGGGGCCGACCTTTACTCTCCCTACGTGGGCGACTCCGAGAGGGCTCTCGCACAGGTACCCATCAAGCCTCCTCAACACACTCACCGCTCTGCATGCGGTCTGGATGTCTTTTATTTACCGTGTGTGCATGCGTGTGTGTGTGTGTGTGAGAGTAGCTGTTTCAGCAGGCACGGGCCTGCACCCCTTGTATCCTGTTCCTCGATGAGATCGACACTGTGATTGGCTCGCGGTCCGGCGGTGAGTCGCCCAACAGCGTGCAGACGCGCCTCCTCTCCGTGCTCCTGAACGAGCTGGACGGGGTGGGCTTTAAGACCCTGGAGAGACGAGGGACAGAGCGGGTTCTACAGGCAGAGGGGCAGGAGCAGAGTCCTGCGGATCAACAGGTCATACAAATAAAAAACCTTTTTCAATGTTTTCCGTGTTTAACAAATCATCACGATCATGAGGTTCATTGAGCGTTTTCTTTTTTGTTGGACAGAAAGCGGATTACCAAGAGGTCTGTAACAAAGACGTGATGATTATAGCCGCTACAAACCGACCAGACTCCCTAGACAGCGCCCTCATGAGGCCTGGAAGGCTAGATCAGATCATATATGTCCCTCCTCCAGACCAAGAGGTGAGTGATCTTGAAGTATTTTCTCTTCTCTTTACTAAGCAAATACTTATTTTTTTTGGAGATACATCCCCGAAACCTTGTCGGTTTTAGAGAAGCACTCTTTCTTTCACTGTAGACATGTACTGATGTGAGAAGTACAAACACATGATTCACATCTGTAACGATAAATAACACTGTATAATAACGTGTGTGTCTGTAGGCTCGCCTTGCCATCCTGAGGGTGTGCACAGGATCAATGCCCGTCGACGCTGATGTGTGTCTGGAAGAACTGGCTGCCAAGACAGAGCTTTACTCTGGAGCCGACCTGGAGAAACTGTGCAAAGAGGTAGGTTGTTTTGCACAAAGAATGCTGTATCGTTTTTTATGTGTATTCTCTATTCCCAAAACCTGCAATTTATCATTTGAATCCTATGTTATTTTTAAGTGCATAACTTAAGCAAAAATGCTTCACTTATTCCGCAGGCCGCTCTGTTGACTATGCAAGATGAGGGCATGGGAGCATGTTCGATCAAACACACAAACTTCTTGAAGTCTCTGGACACAATGAGCCCCTCCCTCACAGCCCAACAGATCCACACCTACCAGACACCACTCTCATGACGAATTACTTTCATGGTCATATGTTCTTCCTTGTTGGAATAAAGTCAACAAACATGTGTACCTTGAAGCGGTCTCTTATTTGTCCTGCATCTTAAAACATTTGTTCATCATGAAGACACAAATGATACAGAATTTACCTGACCATCGCGTCAGAGACATCGGAACAATCCATTCTGTATGCATCACTGAAACAATCTCAAAATAGAGCATGATTCATCTTAGCAACAGGGACAGAAGAGGGCAGTATTAACTGAGAAAAAGGTTGAACTCAAGCCAAGTTCAATCACTTTTGGTATCAGTTTCCACCATTGAATTACCAGACAGGAAGTTGTAAGTGGGGTGGACGTGCCTGGGCGCTCGTAGTGTCGCTAGGGTAGACTAGATCAGACGACTGGGCTGCATTCAAGACTCGTCAAGACACCCTGCAACAGGTGAGACCTGATGCAGCCACATCCAGAACCTGCGCCGGCATTTTGATGGATGCTGACATAATATCACATTATATCCTTGCAACAACAACATATTTAAATGTTATTTTGTTTAGGTTCTGAAGACGAAAAAAAGAGAAAAAAAATCCCAAAATGTCTGGATTTATCAAGATGTTGCAGAAGAGAAAGGAGGTTGGTTTTAGTTAAGGTTTGGTTTGGAAATTGTACTATTTGTTGTGTTTTACATTCAATGCAATGTCATTCAACACTGATGCTTATCAGCTCCTGTTGCTGTTCTAGCTGATTCCACTGGTCGGCATAATGGCAGTTACTGCTGTAGGTGCTCCGTCTGTTTCCTTATACTTCCTTTTCACCAAACCTGATGTCATGTGAGTTTTTTTATTTGCTTTAAGATGGCCTTCTTATATACAAATGTCACAATGTGATAAATCAATATATTCAGACTTCAACACTTTTGGATAATATGGCTTATTATTCAAATGTTTTTATTGAGATAAAATGACTTATATCCAAAAGCTTATTTTTATTATTTCTTTTTTTAAATAAGTTTAAACAAGACTAGTAACCCGGAACCATGGGAGCAGTTGGATCCATCAAAACCACAAAAGGTATGTATATTGAGTCAAAGGTAATTCATTTTAAACCCATGTCGATTTAATCTGCCAATTCATTACTGCATAAAACAAACCAGCAACAGGCCAATAAAAAGTGTGCTGAGTCACTCAGCTGGCAAGCAGCTATCGCTATTGACCACTCTGCCAATCATGACGTCAGTGATACACACAAAGTCTGTGCTACATCTGCCGTACACCTACTCCTGTTATAAAATATAAGATAACTCAGGCAAACATAATATATTCGCCTGTTTGAGAATATCGCAGCCCTACATGAACTTAGCCGTTTTATTGACCTTGTTTTTTATGCAGCTGCACACCATAAACCAAAAGTGGAGGCCCATTGCAGAGCTGGAGCACGTGAAGAGCCTCACCAAGTAGATTAGCCTTCCTTTTCCCGTAATTTGATTTAAAATATAAATGTAGTACTACAAAATGTTAATAATTGTCAGAACAAAAGCAATTTTCTTTTCCATGACCAACAATATACTGTATGTATGTTTGTAATGACGTTTGTAATCTGTGCATAGCAATATAATATATTTTGTGCCATTCAGGTGCAAATGTGAGTGTGTGTGTGTGTGTGTGTGTGTGTTATGTGGTTGGGGTTGCACCTAAGTGACAGGTGGGGTCAGCTGGAGCGACAACTGCACCTCGCGACTTATATCCGCGGGGTATTTTGTGTGGTGGTAAGGCTTAGCTCTGGAGGTAAAGCAGGTTGACTTGCAACTGGTAGGTTGTTAATTTCAATCCCCGGCTCCTCCTAGCTGAGATGTGGATGTGTCCCTGAGCAAAACACTTAACCCCAACTGCTCCTGACGAGCTTGCTGTCGCCTTGCATGGTTGACTATGCCGTCGGCGTGTCAATGTGTGTATTAGCCGTTGGAAGTCGCTTTGAATAAAAGCCCTAAATGTTGAACCCTGGACTCACGTCTGGTTATTCTGGTTACGCCGCCCGCACCAATGCTGTGTTATGATAGTATTGCGTTGTGATAATATCTCCGTAGGTTTTCTATGCAACTTGTGCTTGAACAATGAAGAACTTGATGAAAACCGACAACACATTAACGAGGTCTAGACTTTAGTCATAAAGTAAATACTGTGCAACTGTTGTAAAAATACAACAATATGCGTTATCTACACCAGCAACTCCCTTTATTGTGTCACATGTGAAGGGAGTCGGGTTATACCATTATTGCTGCTGAATACAAATAGGAGTGTCCCTTTCTGCAAAGGTACAGAACCAAGACACCTTGATTCTTTGTCCTTGTTTCATATAACTACTATAAGGACATGCGTCTCCTAAGGTATAGCGTTTACAATGGTCCCCCTTGCTAGAGCTTCTTCAAAGAGTTCACATAAAGAGAGGATGTCATTATCTTGCATTAGTGCAATAATCAAGTCTTTTTGTATACCTGTCTGAGCTTCAGTGATACTGCTCCCTCTAGTGTTTAGAACGAAGAAACATCAACCATGAGTGTTTTTGCCATTTACAATCATTTATTTACGTTAGAGGGTTCATGGGTAACAGAGAATAAAAAAAATTATGAGGCAAAATCAAAAGGCTTTTACAAGAAGCAAATGTAACCGTACCGTTTAAATGGGTTAAAAAAAACACATGGAATGTGCAAAAAAGAAGCTGCATCATATTTGCGAAGAACCAACCCCTGGAGAGGTTGTAAAAGAGCATGCGACCTAAAAACATTAAAAACCTCCTTTAAGAGATGATCCAGCATTGATAAAACTTGGCAATTATTACATATTAAAATCCCAGTGCTGTTTGACCCCGGTTAACACAAGAGCAATGAGGCTGAATCAAGAGCCCCTAACAGGACTCGGGTATACTGTCCCCCACGAAAAATACTGCAGTGCAGTAGTATCCACCCGGTCTTATGATATACCGTACAAAGTGCATGACATTAATGATGAAATCCATGTGCAGAGTGACCAGAACCCAGATTCAAAGTGCGCCACACTTTGATTGTCACTCAGAGCTGCCTGTTCTACACTGCCAAACGTGGTTCTGGGATAACATGGGTCAGTCTAATACTGTGGCAAAGCTTGCATTAACAAAAGGCTGGAAGTCATTTCACAATATTGTATATTGTGGCATTAGTCATGGCTGTTGACAACAAATTAAAAGTAAAATTAGCGTAGTCCGTCAGTATTTATTATGCAATATGGGATATTACTTGTGAGTCATGCTTAGTGAGATGAAACTTTAAAATACAAACGTGGCATCCTCCCCACTCCAGGCTGACCTGAGTGGTAAAAAGCTGATGACCTACCAGTGACATCAGTTGTTGAGAATCAAACCATTGCGTACAAAAGGAAAATGGCCATCAAAGCCCTTCACAAGTGACCCGAGGCTTTACTGGTGATTTAAAGCGCTCCCTGCCTGCGGCTGCATCGCAGGGCCACGACCCTTCCCTCTGGAAGGCCCCGCCCATACGCTTAATACAAATATGCATCTGAGGGCTGCATATCCAACTGACTCGGCTTTGGCACATGTAGTTGTAGTTTTCCGACTACCTGACACCTTGTGACAGTCATGTGCCAGAGTCATGGCCAGTCCTGGCCATTTGTTGCGTAGTTTCTGCCTTGCGGCTGCATGATGTGTATTGTTTAATGTTTCTATTATCAACAAGTGTGTGTGTGTGTGTGTGTGTGTGTGTGTGTGTGTGTGTGTGTGTGTGTGTGTGTGTGTGTGTGTGT
>JAOPUD010000035.1:18939126-18950742 GCA_027122715.1 Trisopterus minutus
CACACACACACACACACACACACACACACACACACACACACACACACACACACACACACACACACAGGCACACATACGCAAGCACTCACACACACATTCACATGCACACAACCACACACACACACATGCTCTAGCTTCATATGGATCCGACTGCCATGAGGCCTCGTATTATCATTGGGTAATGAGTGACATGGGTACGTGGTTCTCTGTCTGAGAAAGATAAGCTGGTGCGAGGAAGGGTGGGAAACTGTGTTTGTACGAAGTTGTATCTGTGAAAACAAACCCATTCTACATCGGGTTAGCAACAGTGTCCTGTTAAATAGAACCACTGTCTCCTCTGTCCGATCCTTTTAAAAGCAGAGCTTGTCGGTCATATCCTGCCCTATCATGTCCTCCATGGACTTGTCAACCTGTACAATGTGTTGCACTGGAGATTATGCTGCGTCTTAACCCCGGCATTAGAAGTTCCTTGTGGTTGTGAAGTGGTGGCGAGGTCGGTGGCGCATGAGTGGGAACCGTGGTCTGGGCACGATGGGACACTAGCCGTGGTAATGTGTGTTATTCCGTGAGTCACTGGGTTGTGGGTTATCCTGGATACAAGTGTGACGCATCACAAGGGCTGCATTGTCCCAAGGGAAATTAAGACTCACACCAGGTGTTCGCTACAGTAATGGTTAACGTTGCTCATAGGGAAATATACAAGGTATTACATGTTTAGATTAAAATATATATCTATACATATACTTGATACTTTGTATTTGAAATTATGGAGAGTGGACAAAGTCAGTGTTTTAAGAAATGTAATAGAACTGGAATAAACCTTTTATTGACAATGATCTTATATCAGGTGAATTCCACTTAAACTGCAAGGTTCTGGTAATCGATCATCCCTTAAAATAACTTAAGTAGGGACCTGAATGCAAGAATGCTTAAACAAGCAGGCAGTGTTCCGTCTTTGTTCCATAGCAAGTCCCGACTTCCAGGGGAAGTTTTCTCTCATGTTACATAACATACTGTAAGGGCACTGGAATTTTGGCCACCTCTTTGGTTGAGCGACACCTCAATGTTAACAATATTTTACTGACTTTCTAGCTCATTCTTTAGTAGTCCCGTTGAAGAAAAGTGCTTGCATACATTGTTATAGCACAGCACAGATTGTGCATTAGTCATCTTTAGCATTGCAAACCCTTTTTGTTTTTTAGTTAGTTATGGTCATGTTTTGATTTCCTTATTAATCCATACTTTTACTCAACACAACCACTGGTCAGGTTTTATATGTACATTCAGCGACAGTCTGAACCCATTAACTTTAGATGGCCAAATTTCTCTCTAGTGTTCATTTTACATTTAGTGAAGTACAAATGTACTTCTTGTAAGTTTTGCAAACTGCCCTTGGGATCAAGGGACATGTAATCAGACAATCGGCTGAGTTTATGACACTGATCTCGCCGCTGTATTACTCAAACAACTGCCACCTAGTAGCTGATTGCAACTTGTCTGATACCGCCTCATTTGAAGTAACTACTAAGGTCGGACGCTAAAAGGGTGGGGGCTTATATACACGGACAAAAAGGTAATTTGTAGGCACAGAAATAGAGCAGACTCCCTCCGGCACTAGTCGTTTAAAGGCAAGCCGGTACAAGAGCTAATGTGGTGAGGAAAAGTCAGGCCCAAGGAAACGTTTTTGTTTTGTTTTTTTCAGACTGGGTCATTTATTGAAGTGAATAACCAAGTGAAAGCATCCTCAGAACTTTTCTGTATAAACTTCTGAACGTAGCCGATGTTAAAAAAAACCAATAAATATTGTTGTTACGTAAAAAATAAAACAAACATGCCAGCATTTCATTCTATCAGGTTAATAAGTTATGTTTAGAAAAGTCCTAATTGTCAGCATAATGAGCCATAGGGTAGAAAAAGTTAGGCAGAGCAGTTGGTGGTGGTGCCGCAGGCTGACCGGATGCCCTTCTTGGCCGATCACATGACCTGCACAGAGGACAAAAATAATCTTGAGTGTCAAACATAAAAGTGCACGTCAATAGAACGCAGCATGTCGAACAATGAACACGCCTGCACCTTTGTGGCTTGCTTGTTCTGGATGTTCAGAATGTCTCCGTAGACAAAGTTGTACAGTTGCTCCTTGGATTTTCTGCCATCTAGCTGCACTGTAAAAGAGAGTACAAATAAGATTAACATCTACAGAGAATACAATTGAGATGTGTACATCTAGGGAATGCATTTGGCATGGTCAAACAATAAGCATGTTGATAAATCTAAATCGGAAGGGAGGTACATTGTATTGGGGTGGCCACACAAACACTTACCGACATCAACTCCAGTCTCTTCCATGATGTTCTTGTGTTTGACATACATGGGCCAGACATGGCCGTCGAAGAGGCCGGGTGGATCCGGCCACGAATAGTTCCTTGAGCTAACCAGACAAGACACTCTTATTAGCCACCAAAACAAACAATATTTACCACACTCACACCTCACACTCACACTCACACTCACCTCCTCCTCTTTTTGCATTCTTCGTATGGAATGGTAATAAAATAGCGTTGGTTCAGTACGTCGATCAAAGGTCTGCAAGAGAACATAGAGTCGGTCAAACAGCCGCCCCCCCCCCCCCCAAACCAGCGCTGCAGACCTATTTCACCTCACAGTACTCACTCATAGGTGTAAAGCAGAAAGCCCTCCACGATGAGGATGTGAGTTTCCTCCACCTCATCCTTTTGGTCAGACTCCTTCAGTATCTCCGTGTCCAGGCGGTTGTTGATTCCGTGCGACTTCTCAAACTTCACTGGGTTGTCCAGCCATGCGTAGATGGTGCTCATCATGGCGTCCATGTCCAAAGAAGTAAGTACTATGGTATAGCAAAACCATTGCAGCAAAGAGGGTGGCAAGAGAAAAGAGAGAGAGAGGGGGAAACAAACAAGGAACACAATGTGTAAGGGATACATGCAAACCGGACTGTTGGGTTTATGAAATGTGCAGCGTTTGGCCAACACACAAAACCCTTCCATAAAGACCCGGGCTTACCATCGTACTGCTTAAAGCCATCTTCACCAACTTCAATCTGATCTTGGGGCTGAAACATACATGGATATGATGTACCCAGGTACATTCTACTAGAACTACAATCTGACATAAGGAGGGCTCTACTCATACAAGAGTCGCTTGGCACATACCAATGCATGTATTTTAACGCAACATTAACGCTATATTTGGCACGACTAAGACAATTCGTCACGCGAAACTAAACAAGAACTAACTCTTACTTCTACCGTCTGAAAAGCATTTGTACTCCTAAAAAAATAAAAAGACATGCGAAACTCACCTTGAAGAAGTCATCCTGGTGAACAACGCAGCAGTTGGGGAGGTTCTTGATTAATTTGTTGGTGAGGGTGGTTTTACCTCCGTTGGTAACCCTTTAAAAGCAATGGTAAATAGACATGGTTATTACACACTATAGCGCAACAAACCACCGTGCATTTACTGACATAAGTCAGCCCGCCCATATGCTCTGTAGCTAGTCATATGTACCATATGCTGAACATGAGGTGATTTCCTGTTTACTCAGACCCCCAAATATGGAGTTTGATTTCCAGGTCGCAAGAAGGAATCCATACAAAAAAAGGTTTTGGTGTAGTATACACACACACACAAATACATTATATAGGGTAATGGACTTGGACACGCGAAGGCCGATCTGCAGGCGTGTTCCACGTGCTATGGCCTCCCATGTTATCCCATTCATCGGACTTACCCGCCAATGCCGATTATGATCTTCATTTTTGGATCGTGAAATGACTGAAAGTCGCGGAAAACGTCGCTGATACAGGGCCGGTGAACTGAAGTTCTTGGACACAGTGATCAGACGGAAGAAAGCTTAAAAGAGAAGGTTACAGTAAGGGTCAACTACTTAATTCCTCCATTGTAGAGTTGGGTGAAAGCAAAGCGATGTCACTTCGTTGCCGTCTTCCACCGAGAGAGAGCCTAGACTTGGCCTTCCTGCTACACATACCCAACGGTGTGCAACGATTGGCTATATATTCACTTCAGGACTACGGAAAGAAAACCGAGAAGCCAATCAGTGAGCCTTATGTTCAGTGCCCAGCCCTGTTTCACCATCACGGATGCATAATGAGGCACATTTTTTCACCTACTTAAAAAACCCACACATAATTGGTAAAAATTGTTTATTTGAAGCAGATGTTTATGTTGCTGTCTTTTCCCAACATTTTCGACATGCGCCCCAGCTTTACTTTATTCTAACCATAGGTTAGGGCGGTTTCATGTATAGTATGCCTATGATAAACAGACACTTTGATTCTATTGAGTTTATTATTGCATAGCCTATTCTATTTTTATACATTGAGATAAATACCAATTCAGAGCCGGAATTTGATTTTCATCTTCACCATAGTTCATGTTCCCCTTTTCATTCATGTTTATTGTCTGTAGTAGCCTGTTGCTCAGCAGTATAAATGATGTGTTTATGATGTCTAGAAAATATAAAGGATTGGTTTTATTCCAAGATCAGCAACCCATCCAAATGTTATTAGACTGTTGTTTTAAGCTGTACAAACCAACGCAATGCGGTTTTACCGAGGTTATTCCAAAATCACTTAGGCTGCACTTCACCCCTCCCTCCATAGCCTCTGCTATGGTTAGGAGGATGCATCTATTTGTGGCTGGATTTATTGCATAGTTCTTGCCCGAGGAGAAAGGTGTATATCTTACCACGTCACCTATTTTTTTTTTCCTCAACATTAGAAGATTTTCTTTTTCCAAGTCATTCGACTTCCAGCATCGTTGAATCACTTTCCATTCAGCCCCCATGTTATTTTCTGAGTAGGCTACGGTTTTATTCTAATGTTTCACAAATGCTTCATTAAGCATATCCTGGACGCTGCATTGTGGCAATAATCCATGACTGCTCCTGGATGAAAATGTGTTTAAGCCTATACCGTATTATTCAACTAGTCCTCCCAGATATGTTTAATGAAGCATGAGTTTTACGACACGCGCACGCGCGCGTGCGCGCACACACACACACACACACACACACACACACACACACACACACACACACACACAATTTGTTGGAGTTAATGTTTAAATTAACTTTTTATTATTATTATTATTAATACTAATACATACAACTTCTTCATATAATTCCAATTATTTTTTATTATCAATGTGAATAATAATCACAATTAGGCTATTATTATCGTTTAACAAAACGTCCAGATACCACCAGATGCTGATGACTCAAGGTAACAAATCTAAAACTGAATTAAGGAGAAGTTCTAAACCGCTGATCTTTGTAGTAGGCCTACACATTTTATTTTATATTTAGCTCGAAGGAAATGATCGAAGTCCGGACCTCGGTGACCTCATAGCTGGCTACGGGCATGATTGTGACACTAGAACGTTTACTATTCCAGCCGCCGCACAGAAAAACTGTTGTTTTCAGCCGCTGTTTATATTTCTCTGCGCCTTTATTGGCGTAACCACTAGTTTTTAAAGCCATGCTGATCCTTGTGGTGGACGAAGCAGATCCAGTCAGGCAGGAATGATTACGACGTAGAATGTAGGCTACAACAATAAATAGTAGTGTACATTTTGATTGATGATTTTGATCATTCGTCTCACTTTTGGGATGAATCTTGTAACTACTGACACCTGTCAAAGTATTCTCTGATTTCAACATTTACAACATTTCTTTGTTCTTTATTGCTGTGTATGCGCAGTCAACGGAACAGTCCAACATATGTGCAGCATGTGTGTCAAAAGTTGCATGTGACATGAAGTTTTGCATCACAGCACTGTGTGACATCACTGACCAACACTTAGGTTTTGCTTCTTTACATACATTTAGCATAACTTCTACCATGGCTTTAGTTCAACAAAGCACAAGAAATGCAGTATAGTAAGATGACTGTGCTTCCATCATCTATTAATGCAGACCTATATTCAATCTACGATCCAGACAGAAAAGTGAAGCAGGACAGATTGTACAAAGTTTGCTGTCATTGGGAAACTACTTGTCACTATACTGCCATCTTCTGGCTGAAAAGCAACTAAAATGCAATATATTGGGTTGTGTCCTGATGGTAAATCCATTCCAATCCTTTATCGGAATCAAATCCATCCATTCTTTATTGTTGTGTATGCGCAGTCAACCGAACAGTCAAACATATGTGCAGCATGTGTGTCAAAAGTTGCATGTGACATAACGTTTTGCATCACTCCACTGTGTTACATCACTGATCAACTGACATCAATTTAGCATAACTACTACCATGGCTTTAGTTCAACAAAGTACCAAAAAATACAGCATAGTAAGAAGATTGTAATGCCATAATCTATTCATCCAGACCCATATTCAGTCTAGGATCCAGACAGAAAAGTCAAGCAGGAAAGAATGCACGAAGATTGCTGTCATTAGGAAACTACTTGTAACTATACTGCCATCTTCTGGCTGAAAGACATCAAACATGCAATATATTGGGTTGTGACCTGTTGGTAAATCCATCCAATACTCTATCGGAATAAAATCCATCCAACAATTCCTGGATTATTATGGGGTGGAGTACACTGAAGTAAACGCTGGAAAATTGATTTGTTAAAATGTAAACTAAAACAAGGTGAAAATAACGTTAACAAACACATTTTCTTAATGTAAAACTTTCTCTGAGTTAAAAAAAAACCCTAATGGGGCTGATGATGTTGTGTACAATAATGTACTTTGACACACAATACCGTGTCCACACAGAGTTTCTGATCTGCTAGACTATCATCGACTCTTATCTTATCGATGAGGTATCCTCATCAATGCCTGATGTTCTGGTAGGCGATACTCGTCGATAATGGAATAGCCTATCCTAGGTCGGAGCGCACTGTAAATCTGCAGCGACGTATCCGCCACCAAAAACAAGCGCTCCTCTACACGTTGTGTTTAATCGGCAGCAGACTTGAAGCAGTAAACGCCGTGCTTGTGTTGCGGAGGGGGAAATCCAAAGCTTCTCACCCCGGGCTCAGAGGAACCGCAGTTGTTCCGGGGCGTTATTATGGGATAGCGGAGGCTGCCGTCCGACAGCCAGCCGGCGTCGCAGCGGTCCAGACGGGTGAACTTCCAGGCAGCGTAGAGCTGACCCACCCTGGCGATCTGCGCTCCGTCCTCTCGGCACGCCTCCTGAGCCGCCGTCAGGGTCAGCTTGTCTGGGTGCGGGAGGTAGTACACTTCCCCTGAGGAACCACAAGACTCGCGATTAGATTACACACACACACACACAGACACACACACGCAAAGACACACACGCACGCACGCACGCACGCACAAAGGAGTCCTTTTGTGGTCAGGCCCTCCGTTCATAACCTGATTACTCCTGAACCACACGACAGTGCAAATGTTTCGTCCTCACTACTATGAATGCCATTCACAGCAACAACAAAAAAAAAAGCCCCTGGAAGTGACTTGAGTCCGTTGGAAGTGACTTGATCCCCAAACCATCTCACCGCGGAGGGAGGAGGAGAAGCAGAAGACGTCGTAGCGGTGTTTGTGGAGGTGCCGCCTCCCGTAGTTGCGGACCCCCGGGGCCACGCGCTGCCCACCGCAGGGCACCCTGGGCTGGGTGATGGGGTACTGCACCGTCCCGTCCGACAGCCACCCTGCGTTGCACCAGCTCAGGCCTTCCTTCCAGGACTGGAGGAGCTGGTCGAAGGTGGCCAAGGTGGCGTCCTGCTCCTCACAGACCTGCCGGGCCCCCTGGTAGTTGAGCTGGTAGCGGCCGCGAGGCGGCTGATAGGGGAACACCACACCTGGGCGCCGGTAGGGAATCATGGGGGTTATCACGGGGGGCATTGGATACTGTAACGGCGGACTCGTACACCATCACATAATAACGGGAGTCCGCAAACAGAATTTAACTTTAAATCAAAAAGGCTATTTATTGAAATAGCACAAAATAAGGTGCAACAAATGTTTTGGGATAATAGATGTTTAAATGCAAGGATATGGTTTTTGGATGCGGTGAATGTGTCTGAATGTTAGACGTGAGGCTATATAGAATCAAAGAGATGAGGATGAGGGGAAATAATTAGCTAAAGATAGAATAAAGCAAAGTGCCCATGTGAGAGAGAGTAAATCAATAGTTTCATGCATCAACCGATATAACCCCACCCCTAGCACGCAGGTGTGGTCAATTGGGTCATAAGGACACTGAGGCCTAGCCCTGCCCTTGTAGTGGCAGCTATGACCAAAAGGGGGTGCAGGGGATCATCTTAATACTACTATACAATAACTCTACAGCTGCATGATTAAAACACTATAATCACATCACGAGAAGACAAATGTATATGTTGAATACAGCGTGAGTAGTAATTATGATCATCTGGGTCCATACTGAGAATATCTGGGAGACAATTGTTAAGCGGAAATTTATGATTGTGAATGATTTTGGTTCATTTGGGTACTGATGGGGGCAGAGGGGGGCGCTGTTGTGCAAGAAACTCGTTACACCCACAGACCGTGGTGTTACGCAGCACGGCACTTATCTAACGTAAAACAGTGATTTAATGGGAAAAATAAGTATTCTCAACGTAGCTTTCATATGTATTATTGTGCAACTTGGAGTAAGTATGTTTGTTCTCCTGGTTCTCTGGTATTGGCATGAACTCGTTAACGTTGAGATTTAGTGCACTGCCTTTGAAGGATGAATGACACATTGAGGGCCACACAGACCAGAAGATGTATCCATTATTCAAGCTGGATACAGTCCAGTGGTAAGGGATGGTAAGGGTTGTTCAGATCCCCATCAATTCATTGAGATCCATTACTGTATCACGCACGGCTAACACAAACCGCCCCCTTGGAATGCCTTAAGCTTAAACGACCGTTGCTGAGGTTCCATACAGCATGTACTAAAGTGGTTCCAGCTCAGTAGTGTGAAAGCCCAGGGACCGACCCGGGGGGACCCACCTCGCAGCTCCACATCCACCACAGAGCTCCGGTCCTCCAGCCCGTCCACCACCTCGCAGCGGTAGCGGCCCGACTCGTTCAGCTGGAGCCCGCTGATCACCAGGGTGGCGTCTCCCGGGAAGTCCTGTCTGAGCTGCACCCTGCCACTGGAGGACAGACAGACGGGGACGGAACAACCGCTCAGACACAAAGCTAGACTGAGTGAGGTTTAACGATGACATATTATACCGCCAGGTGTGAGGGTGATTAGCCATTACAAGCCGTTTTGTAAATCGGCCTCTTCTGACATCACAAGTGGGCGTGTCCACCTAGATGTGTGACGGCTAGATGTATTTGGCTTTGTATTTTTCAGTTTTCTTGTCTTTTTCCGGGATGAAGGAAGTTGAAATCCCGACATGCTTACAACCAACAGCGGCAACACAACCCCTCCCGCTCCGATAGAGAACCCAAAACAACCAATCACCTGAAGCGTCCGAAGCTCCGGCTGCGCGGCCCGATGGCCACCAGCACGTCCTCCTCCTCCCGGCCCCCATTGGCGGGCAGCCAGGACCACTTCACCCGGACCCTCCGCGGGGAGCTGAGCTCAGGGTCGTACCAGAACCTGCACGGCAGGGTGGCATTTCCCCCGCGTACCGGAAGCACAGCCTGCTGATTGGTGTCCATGTACAGCTTCACACTATTGAAATTGTCTGTTGGAACATTGGAGGCAAAATGAACAGCATCGGGTTGTAAATAAAGTGCTTAAAAAACAACCTGTGTCGTTTGATGTTGAATTATGAACGAATATGGATACTTCTTACTATATACTATTTGGAGATTTGTGCTTGAAATCATCATTGTGTAAGTAATTGCAGGTGAGAGTGCATACTTTCCCCATGGCCATTTCCATTA
Organism: Trisopterus minutus; assembly: GCA_027122715.1. NCBI lineage: Eukaryota > Metazoa > Chordata > Actinopteri > Gadiformes > Gadidae > Trisopterus > Trisopterus minutus. The sequence goes on from JAOPUD010000035.1 coordinate 18,949,004, forward strand.
AGGAAGTCTTGGTAGAAGTAGTCACTGGGACCAGATTCAGCCAAGCATGAGAGAAGTAGTCCGATGATCAGCTGAAGACCAGTGTAATGGCCATGCATTCTGAAGGCTGGGGAATTATTATTCATTTATTAAGTGTTTCCTTGGGTGCCTCTGTACAGTCCTTGGCTCCATGGCAAGAATAAGGTTGTATTTTAAAATAAGAAAAAGAAACAACAGAGACCATCTGCGATTTGGTTAATATATGTTTTTTTAAAACGTGACGCAATACTCAATTAGCATTATACAATATTGCGACTCAATTAGCTTTCATCGTGTAGTACCAACAAAGTACCAGCAGATGGCAGCGGTATATTACCGTACATTGGTCCAGTATAAGTGATTGAGAGGGTTTCAAGCATCATCTTAAGAATATTTTTCAGTATTTTCAAAAAATTAAAAGCAAAGTGCCGAGTAGTGTCTTTGAATAAATGAACTGTCAACGTTAGGAAATGCCAAACAGTTTTAACTGTCCCAATTCTTTTTTCGGATCACATGTCCGCACTTCTACCTGATCGGAGATCCTGTTTCAGGTTGTTACTGTATGATGTGCTTTGCATATTGCTATTTTCACAAGATATGGTACGTTTAGAAAAGCATTGCTAGAACATGTTCATCTAAACAACATAAGAAGGATTCGCTATACAATACATGCATTATGAAGGTTATTTTAAATCAAATGTGCTAAATCAACGACAATAGAGGGATCAAGGGACAATAAGTCATGCACACCAAGATAGCTGTTATTTTTTTCTTACCGCTATTATCGATCCAAAGGTTTCGAATAATTTATGAAGGAGTCAGGAAATAGTTTAACGCATATAATTCATGCAATTGACGAATCCAAGGAGATGTAGGACTACACGCCAGGAATCAGCCCAACAACTGACAAGGCGAAAGTCTCACAAGTCAAGATGACGCAAATCCTCCCATTCGCAAGGCAGTCAGGGATTGACTATGCACCTCTCTCTCTCTTGGTGAGGTGAATATATTGGAAACACATGTTCATAAAATATTAATATAGAGTACATTATATTTAGTATATATATATAAAAGTATTTATATATATAGTATCTAAATGTTGGTGAAGTGAGAAATTTGGTTAATTCAGTCTAGTCAAGTCAATTGTATTGCTATAGGTCTAAACCACAGTTACAGTCTCAAAGTGCTTGCAGCCCATATATACAGCCCATATGTTTATGACACCCCATAACCCTTGCACCCAATTGAACCCCAAGGCAATTGCACTCACTGAAGACACACTTAATAACAACCAGAGTTCAGTTCTAAAGGACGTAGACTAATTTGGTTTTGCATATATAACCCCCCCCAAATACAATTTTAAAAATAATCTCAAAATTAAGTATGTTTTTATTAGTTCACTGCTAGGCATTGTTTGAGTTCGGTTGGAAAACAGTAACTAGTTGCTCATTTATCTTTAGATACACAAGTAGTTATGAAAGAAAAATGTGATCCAACCTTTTCAGACCATTATGTAAACGGCATATTTCCTAAAATGACTCCAACAGATTATATCTACAGATCTCTTCAGTTTCTCAATATTTACCACACAACACCACCAACATTAATTTTTCAGCTCTTGATATGTGTTGATTGCAGTGTGTTTGTGTGTGTGTGTGTGTGTGTGTGTGTGTGTGTGTGTGTGTGTGTGTGTGTGTATGTGTGTGTGTGTGTGTGTGTGT
>JAOPUD010000035.1:19054947-19067373 GCA_027122715.1 Trisopterus minutus
GGGGGAGAGTGGTAAGACAAAGGAAGAGGGGACAAAAAAAAGACATTGACTGTGACAAGAGAGACATCACCACCACCATCAACACCATCACCACCATCACCAGCACTGGACAGGCTAGGGGGGGAGGGGGGAAAGTGTCCCCTGCCGGTACCTACTTCGCAACACATGGGCATATCAGACCACAGCATTGGCCTAAACCCTTTAAATCTTTCTCGGCATCCTTCAGGTCTGCGTGGACCTTGTTCATGCCCTCTTCGTGGCGTTCGAGTTGCTCTGGTGAGGACAAAGGCATGAGAGTAGTGTGAAATGAGTTGGACTGGTTTTTTCGATTGGAGTTGAGTAAGGGCGCTAGGCTACGAGGGGCTACGAGGCGGAGAGCGCTGGAAATATGCATCGGGCGGCGCTAGCAATAAGCGCTAATGTGCGCGTGCGCGCGCGTGCCCTGCGCAAGACAAACGAATGCACGCTTGCCCTTTCTTTTTTTTCGTTGCGGAAGCGATACCTGTTTACCTGTCTGGATGCACGGCGGCCGTTGCTGTGGATACAGTGTTTCATTGCAGATGTCATATGACGGCTTTGTGTCTGACTGGTTAAGTGCTCAACGGCTGACTGTGAAGACTATATTTCATACAAAACAGAATGGGCACAGACTGGTTTTAGAGCCTCTCAGAGCTGCCATACAGGCGAGTAAGGACGAAAGGAAGAAAGACAGAGAGAGATCGGGAAGGAAAAGAAAGAGGGGGATTTGGAAGAGTTAATGGCCTGAGGAGTACACAGATCCCCGCTCAACATAAAAGCGAACAATATGAGGAAAGGAAAATGAAAATTAGACATGACACATAGCAGTACATGAATGCATGCATGATAATGGGGACCAGAGGTAAGGCATTATGCCTTTGGTTGAGGTGAAAGGCATGATGGGAGAGTGACACATCGAACTGGATGACTGTGCTGTAGAAAAAGCTGCCTGGTAGAAAAAGCCTCATTCAAACACACACACACACACACACACACACACACCCACTGCCAATCCTGTGAATACTGAAGGGCAGGGCGAGGGGCGCTCATGTTTGGTTCTCCGTGAGTGGGTTTTGAGAGAGACTTGATCAAGTTAGGATTCTTCCGTCTTTCTTCAACAGCATGCCAACAACACGTAATCAATCCTGTCCATGCAGGACATACAAATGTTTTATTGATCTGCTTCTTGTAAAATGTATCTAGCAGGTCACTGAACCCTTAAATGGTTGTATCAAGGTCTATGTTTAACATGGTGGGCACATGTTTTGAGTTTAAGTATTTAGTGTACATTTCTGGATGCAGTTCAACAACTAAGAACTGGGGTGAAGAGACTATTCCCTCATAAAAGTTATTAATATACATATGTGTATTAACGCCCTCCTCTCTTTGATATTGTTTGGTTGGGGATTAAACGTTCTCTAGCTTTAACTCTGTGGAAGTTAACAGGCATACAAAGAGAGTATAGCTAGTGAGCTATAGGACTGCTCATTGGAGGCGTTAGTAGGCCTACCTGCATAACATAGGGCTAAAATTGCTTTAAATAATGGCCACAAACTGAGACACATATTCAGGAGTTTCTATACATTTTCTAGAACTTTCATTGTAAAGCTATGTGTGTGTGGGCGTGTATTTGTGTTTGGATGTGGGGGATTTAAGGAGGGCTATACCTTGGAGTTCCCCAGTCTAAAACACTACGTAGAGCTGGTAATTAGCCTCCCCCACTAATCCCAGGAAACACAAGGGATTGGAAGAGAGAGAGCAAGAGAGAGAGAGAGATAAAAGACACTTATCTCCTTGCCGTATTCAAGGCTAGTTTTAAAAACCTCCTCCCCCACCGTCAGGTTGGAGTATTCCAAGGAGCGGCTCATCTGTCAATCTTAGTACTCCAACCAATCACACCCTCTGGTCTCGCTGGAGCACCAGATTTAGATCTTTGTTGGTGGTTATGGCAGTAAAACAGTGTCATCCTTTGGGGAGGCAAGAGAGCCGTGGAAAGTAATTTTTATAAATCAATACGGTGACTGCAGAAGGGCACTGGCAATCCCCTTCTTTTCCTTAACTGTGTGACAGGAGAAGATATGAGCAGCTCTCTCCCTGTGAGCATGTGCTTTGTGGTCCCACAGAGACATGGAGGCGTAGGGGTGATCCATCAGACCCCCCCCTCGACTGAGGTGTAGAAGGCATCCGGTGGTCGGTGAAGGGCTCATTAGCACTTAGCTCGGTCTGCACAGACGGCAATGCATCAGAGCAGCCGATGATAAATCCTCCTGCCTCGCCACAGACACGCACACACACAGACACACAAAGATGTATATATACACCTCAGATCAATTAGTGGTATTTTAATTATCAGGTACATGTCTGATTACAGACTGCCTCATGGGTTTTCTAATGGGACCCTCCGGAAGCATTGCAAGGTATTTAGGGAATGCGTGTGTGGCTCTAGTCATTGCAGCTGAAAGTAGAATAGGTTGAGGTTTCAGCACAATTGGTGTGTCCCACCCGCTTGCATTTATATACATTATTACGTATGTGAAGTGTGTCTATAAAACTGGTCATATGCAACTAACCTGTCTTTTATCAACATTAAGATAATACAATTTCAAGATGTGGGTTATTGAAGATGATCGAGGGAAAACCAAGAAAGAAGGAGATAAGATAATGTGATGGTGTTAACTGTGGAACGCAAAGAGGAGGCGTAAGAAGGGGAGTAAGAAAGCATAGAACAGGGAGACAGACAGAGAGAGAAGGGAGGCGCGGCATCAGGTTAAGGTTTGCTCAGGGACTGAGGTAATTCGAATCTGTGAATTGATTGCAGTGCCGTGTTATAAGCACCAGACTGGACTGCCCATCACTCGGGAGACTGGTAAATGGGAGGGAGGGAGAGAGCGAGAGAGAGAGAGAGAGAGAGAGAGAGAGAGAGAGAGGGGATAAAGAAGACAAAAAGGCTATATGTTCCATTTGACAGGCTAATTAGGCTGCTCGTTCATGCATGGAACAGCGCACAACCCCTGAGGAAGTGATACAGTTTATGCACACACACGCCTTCCTTTTATTCAGACTTTACCCGCTATCCTTGCAACATCTAGCTCTTTTAGTGCTGGAACTGTACCTAATGTGGGCTGATGGCACAGATTTGATACCCAGGCAGGCAGTGACACACAGAGGTTGGTTTTCTTCAGCATATATTTACTGTTTGTAATGGAAAACACAGTCAAATATGTAAAAAAATTCTTATTGACTGATGGAGTACCCTTTGATATTGTCAAGAGTATACTGGTAATACGTGTTGTTATTTTGACAACAGTTGGTGTTGATATTTGTATATATTGTTTCTTCAGTGGTCATTTAAAATGAAGATTTAACAGGTTTAATATCTATAGGATTATGTTTGATTTATTCTAATTAACGGCCCAGCGGTTGATGTTTGCTTTATAAGAAATACACCCCAAAGGGATTTCACAGTTGGAGGACGAGTTGAGTGGACGAGGTTTTGATGTTTTCAACCTCAGTTCAACATAAGCCGTTGCATTGTGGAGATCAACTACTTACACCTCCACATCTCAAACCACAACACATAATCGTTTGTGCTTGCATTGTTATCTTTTTATCTTCGTATATACGTTTTGGATATCACTCTGCCTGCTTCTTCGGAAGCCTCAGCCTGCTGGAGTGGATCGGAGGGTGAATGAGTGAGATGACGAATGTTTGTCTTAACCAGTCAAACTGCAATCACAGCGTAAGAGGACGGGGCTACACTAGCGTACACTTTGTACGTCTGCCCTCGCTCCAGCTGTCCTACCTGGCCTTGGGGAACCATGCTCAATGGCCTCTCACTGACGCCCTGGCTGAAGAAGTGTTAAGAAAAATAGATTTTGCTTTAGATTTGGTATCTGATTGAATAAAGAAGGCGGTTAGAGCCTGCATCCCTCCATCATGTGTCTATTGGAAGGAAGGAGTCTGATTTTGTGACAGACAGACTGGTGCTGGGACCCTAACTATGCCCCCTTGCACAAATAAACTGTGGAAAGTAGCGGCCTTGCTGTGAACTCAAAGTGATGGACATCAGGATCTAAAAACGTTGATAACCTCTAAAACTACATCAGATTACACACCCACATAACATCTTGTTAGGGAAATGTTTAAAAGTATATTCAAATAAATCTGGAAGCCATCTCATAAACTTGGCAATTGCTCACCCACTTGGCTTCGGAGCCAAGAGTGAAAACAGACTCCAGCCGTTCAATCGGCTTGAATGAACAGCAGGAAAATCGATTGACGGGCATTAAGCATCATTTTTCGGATGCTTAATGCCAACCTTAGTATCGTTGAAAACATAATTAGAAGAAAATAATTGGATTTCTGTTGTCCATCACTTTAAGGGAAGATTGTGCGGAGGGAGTGTGTGGCGCTTTGGGGACACGCCGGAGAACGTACAGCTGTGCTCTGCACAGGCGGTGCACAAATCAGGAGCTGAGGACGGCGTCGTTTATCCTTGAGGGAAAATGCATTATGCAAAACAATAAGTGCCAGAGATGGTGAATGCTTGTGGGCTACAGCAATTATAGCAAGTCATATAAAAAAAAGAAGCACATTTTGTTGCGGTATGTTACACCCTGGACAAATGTGGACACCGTCAAGTATGGAGGATGGGTTGGTTAAAACTATTTCAAATGTACGTACAATTTACAATCTCAATACAGAAGGGATATTAAAGGTCACATGACATGCCACCAGGTGTGAGCGTGCTTGGCCGTTACAAGCCGTTTTGACACACAAAACTGGTCTCTTATGACAAGTGGGCGTGTCCACCTAGATGTATGACGGATAGATGAGCGACGTTTGCTACAGTCCTCTGGGTAGGCTGGCAGACTGATCTATCCAGCGTACGTCTAGGAGGACTCACACTCACAACTGGTGGCACACGTCATGGGACCTTTAAGGTACGGATTTGATTGCACACTTTCTTGCTGAAATATAATGAGCAAACCTTCTGGGTTTAAAAGGTTAGTTATATAAAGGGTTGAAACTTTTACTGTCATATGTTTTCCAGAACAGGGACATTTTATATGCCATAGCAATCAGGAAAGCATAGCAGAAGCAAAGCTTGTCAGTTACGTCCAGTATGCATAAGAGTGAGACTAAACTGTACGAGAATACATTCTGGTGAAGGGATTTGTCTACAACAGGAACCATCTGACATTATACCAGATGTGGCACTGAATTCAGCTACTGCATTTTCATACAGCTTTGAATAGAAGCAGTTTAGACTAAAGGGAGCAGCAGAATAACATAGAACAGAGCACAAAGAACAGATGACAGGTGGCAGAGAAATGCCAAATGTGTATTAAAGGAGATCTGACCCTACTGACTTACCTCCCTGTTCATCCAACATGACCAGAGTCCTGATGCCAGCATCTTTACTCTAACACACAGACGGCAAGAGGCAGGCAGGACAGGAGGGATGTTTGGAGGTGGATGGAGAGAAAGTGGAAGGAAGCAAAGTAGGAAAGAGAAGAGGAAGAGAAAAAGAGGGGAATTATAAGCACACGTTAACGAGCATCAGGAATCAAGCTGAGGTGGACAGCCCATAGCACTATTCCTTAGACAAAAAATATACTTCTGAAGTAAACACTACCCATACCAATTCCTCAACTATTTTTTTAAGCATCAAAAAGTACATTAAAGTAGCATCAAAAAGTACATTTAAGCATCAACACATTTATGCTGTCATAGTTGATTCGATTTCGTTCTACCAAATTAACTGATAAACCAATAAAAACACAATATTTTAAGGTTTAAATGATGGTGTAGCGGATTATTAGCGTGAGCTGTCAGCTTATAAAGACCGAATTGGCTCTTAACCGATCATCTAATGTGTTGATTCATTCATTGAACACTGATGCAAAAACAGTGTATGCAACAGCTGTTCAGGCAATCAGGATACATCCATTTCTTGGGTTTGAATAGCAAACATTCTTTTTTTGTCAATTGATAATCAGTATATCTGTTTTTTCGGGACTTGCCGTTCCCTGAATGTCTCCACAAAGGACTGCAAACATTGCCGAAACACATTTAGCATCACTGGATAAACTACTTCTGTTCTCTCAATGTGAGGAGTACTTCAACAGCACCGCCAGTTTGGTTGGAGGCTCCATTATCTGTAAGGCTGTCATAGGAATGCATGATATAATTGTCGCATTGGCTTGATGCTAGTCTCAATACCCAAGCAGCAGGGGTGGGAATGTAAGCCGCCATGATTAATAGCACATGGCAGCGTATGGCCTTTGCACAGCTAGAGTGGGCGATCCAGTCGGTGTAGATGCATGGAAAGCGTTCACTACTGCCCTACAGGGGTTGTAGCAGTGACTTTGCCTCGGACAAATGGGCTTAAACAAAATACTGCGAAATGTCTGCCAAAGGTCGTAATATGTAACATCTTGGTTTGGCACAGTCAACAAACTAAGCATACACTAGTCATAATATTAATTTACATATAATCCAGAATACCCTTCAACATACAGCACACAAGGATAGGGCTAACAAGCTACAGGCTAGCTTGTAAAGAATACACAATAAACACACACACGCACACACACACAGACACCCCCTACCCCCCCACACATGAACTACTAACATCAGTCATAAGGCTACAGTGTTCACGCACTGCTTATTCAGATCGTCCTCAAGCATTCGCGAACAAACAGACAGCTGTTTGGATCTCTGTGGAACAGTAGGCTACAGCTCATCAAACCCAATAAGAAACCGTCATCTGAGACTGGGAACAATCCAATAACACTACGGTGTCCTAGACGCGAGGTACAGAACCTCCCTGCAGAGGAGAGAGGGCTGAACTGCTCTAACGACTCTGTACTGACTTTCTTCTAAAGGGCAAAGATTTGCCAATGCGCCCGACGTCAGACAGACGGTGGTATTTAAAAATACAACGTTCACGGCGTGACCACTGCCATGCTCACTCCCTGCTCCCGATTGATTAGCTCTTCCCCTGATTATGCGTCTCCTCCCACACAGCAGACGCTTAAACTTAACCTCCCGGAGAGGGTTTGGGAGTGGTGGGTGGGCCCACAGAGGAGACACAGAATAACCGAATAAAATCCAAATCAGTAACTCTAGCGCACCCGTAAATGAACTTGGTACCATGGAAACAGGCTGTCCACGGCAACAGAGCTACAGGACAGGATGTCTGACCTTGCCGACTGGCACAATATCATCCGCTGATATCATCTCCTCCTCTCTCACATGGATGCACACAAACAGACACACACATATATGCACACAGGCACACACACACACGCACACACCCACAATTTTTACATTCATGCATGGGTACACAGCCATACGCACACACACACACACACACACACAAACACACACATACACATACACATACACACACACGCGCACACACACACACACACACACACACACAATATATACAGAAACAACATAAGGTGCATATACACCCACCATATAAAAACATTGACAGACATTGACGTGGGAGGTGGCTGTGACACTAGATACACCCTGTTACATTTAAATAACTGCCGGGCCTTTTCCACACCCTGCTGTCATCAACACTCAGCAGAACCTGTGATTAGTGCTCTGCTTTCTGCCCTGAGCAAAACTCACACACTTTGATTATGTTGACTGACACACAGAACCAAAATGATCATTTAATTAAATGAAATTAATTAATTTTCTCCCCACGTAATCAACAATAAATAATAATAATTGGGAGACCTTTGAACTTTTTATTTAGCTGATGTTTAAAAACAGTGTGGTGCTTGCACATGCCCAGTTCTCAGCAAGAGTGTGAATCACATATTGTGTTCAAACATAAAAAAAAAAACATTTTAAAATCCAAACAAAGATGACATTTTCTTTATCTAAGAGCTAATGCTTCGAGAGCCATCCCCTCGTGCCCTTTGAGCAGGGCATTCTGCTGACTCCACGAGGATTCACGTTGACAGCACCACAAAGAGCCAGGAGAATGGGGAGACAAAAGAGAAAGACACGCGCAGCGCGAAGCGAGGTCATGCATGTGGGTGGTGAGACAGGAGCTATGGATTCTTCGTCTGCGGGTCTGTGCTCGTGCTCCATCTCCGGGAATCCATCCCTGTCGGCCATGGAGCAGCCCTAACCGAGAGCCAGACCAGAGTCAGAAGACACTGGATATTCAGCATAGAGTGGCATCTGATATGCACATTCTGTTCGCGTCACCTGTAGAAGGGTTGATGTAATCCATGCATTGATTTATGTTGTACACATTTCCCACGTATAACCAATAAACTATCCGGGGAGGGGAAGAAAAAACCTCTCAAGAGACTAATCTGTGCCAAGCCCCGTTTTTGTGTTACGGGTTTGTAAAACTGAGTATTAAATATTACAATAACCTCACATTCCTGTTTTGGGGAAGCTCATGAAGTATATGGAGTGATATTTAGTTCTGCAATACATGTTTTGTTGAAGGTATTATCGACATCGTCAAAGCAGGGGTGGTTATTATTGACTTCATGTTATGGGAGTTCATTACATCGCCGAGCGAGAGAGACTGTGCGTGGGCTATTGTGCTGGCTGGTGCGTTTGTCTATTTCCATGCATCGCGTTCATCTCTCTGACCACTTGGTGACCCTGCAGTCCCAGAATCATTTTACAGCATGTCCATTGGCTTGGACAGCACAGATAATCAAACATCCCTTATTATGCAGGATGCTACACCTACTGTCCAATCAGGTCGGCCATCTGTTCCACAGAGACATCTGATATCTGTACTGATGTCCTTCACATGCACTCTCTCTGTCTCTGTCTCTGTCTCTGTCTCTCTCTCTCTCTCATCTTTCTCTCTCTCTATCTCAATATTATGGGTCTGAGGTAATATTTGTTATGGATTTAAATGTATTCATTATGTGTTCAGTAACCAGACGTCGACAGATCAATTTGCATATGCGTATTAGTCTCGAACCGCTCGGTTGACTTTCAAATTCCTAGTGGTGTAATCAACAGGCACAGACCAACATGCCTCTGGACGGATTTGAGCCTACAACCAATCACAGCAACAAAGCGTGGACACATCTGAGGTAGCCATCTTTGTTTCTTTTATTTTTTTAAAAGGACAGCGAAGCGCCCAGTCATTGTATCAAATTCGGTTGTTGATTTGCTCGACCTAGGCCAGGGACTAATATACAAAAAGACATACACTCACACTCACTCACACACATACACACACACACACACACACACTTTTATATCTGAATATATGTGTATGGGTTTAACATTTAATATATTAAGCTATATTCAGTTCATGTGTTCATGAGCCTGCCGCGTGTACATTTAGCTAATAATGATATATATATATATATATAAATATATAGATATCGAGACATTAATAAGAGCTTTACCATTCAAATTTGATATCTTTGCCTATTGCAGTACAGAAACCCAGCCCAGCTTGGAGGCTAAGGACATGTAATGTAATGTTTGCAAGCTACTTAACATAAGAAGGAGGTGTGGGGGAAGCTAATCCTCACATCAGAGAAAGCACCCTCTTCTTGTAATGCTTTCTAAATACCCAACTAAGCACAAGTACAATACACATGCACTTAAGAGATGCAGTGAGAGCATGCCTCCTGCAGGGGAGATACGAGCTCTGGCTGTCTGGCCTGGGCTTCTAATCAGGTCTATCTAATAGTGGATCACTTGGTGGATTGCCAATGTATGTGCCACTTGCGTTAACTGTTCCTCACTTATTACGTTAGGGCGAGATTAGATGAGAGTCCACTTAGAGCAGAGGACGAGGGGGGGGGGGGGGGGGTAAAGATAGCACGTCTGTCTGCTCCGAGTGCATTGTTGTGGCATTTGGTTTCAAATCATACTGCAGGTTTTATGGGGTTATTTCCTTCGTTTGTGGGGAAATGAATGTCTTGAGCAGGAGGGTAACCATGGTTGCAGGGGATGTTGGTTTGAATTTGAGGATTCACGTCAAAAGAAGGATTTCTACATTCATTTGTTTTCTTTTAAATGACCCATCTGACACAAAATTTAACAAGTCCACTGTACCAAAATATATAATTGTCCGCCACGGTTGACCACTTGAAACACTGTGGCATTCTGCTGATATTTGCATCAAATTAACATCTCACACTGCCAACCTTGTGTCCCAGGGGTAGCTTTGCCCTTCATTACCAGTTAAAAATAAAGTTAAGTGCCAAATTCAACTAAATCCCTCTCTAGAAACATAGTTAACACAAACACACCTGTCCACTACCTTTTGTAGAACAACAGTAAACCTCTAATGCTAGACAATGCACAGTTGGACCATAATTCCGCACTGGTGCTCGTTCCTTTTCCATACCCAGCTCATAGTCCCCCTAGAGACACCCTTAGGTTCTGTAATATAAACGCATTGTCAGCCAGACAGAGGGGAGCCCAAAGCAGCCGAACATCGTTATTTGTCAGCAGTATCCAACATATTACACGTCTGGAGGCAGACCCCCTGGGGCTGTAGTCGCAGGCCCTTTGGAACTAAACAGATTGTATATACCTTACGCAACTTTTTGGATTGTCATCGTTATGTCCTGCCTCACATTGCATCCAGCATCCTTTTTTGTGTATCTGCTGTCTCTGTCATGCGGTATTATACTCACACAGCCGCTCCCAACGCAGACAGGGATCACAAAGGGCCGGCGCTATGAGCAGTAGATATCCACCTCAAAGACCATCTGTCTGACCATCTGAACCCACACAGTGTGACAGCATAGAGCCGCTTGACATTCAAGGTGTACTAGTTATGCTGGGAAAGGTCAGAAATTATCTTTATGGAGTGTCAATATAGTCTGTGTCCGATCTTTCTTATTATTATTTTTTTTTTCGGCTCAATGTCTCCGTTATCGTGGTGGATGCCATTTACAAAGGAAGAAGGGAGGTTTAAAGTATTTTTCGGAGACTTTTGGTGTTGTGTATTTCTTTCTTCTTCTAGCGCTGGCCATGCTGGCCATGATGGCCATGATGGCCATGCTGGTGAAATGTGTCAAATGTAATTTCCACCCTGCTCCCAGTGTCTGAGATACTGTGAAGGCTTGATGTTCGATCGCGTCTGCTCATACTTGTAGGTGATGGAGGAAACACAGACATGGTTTCTCATGTGGAGCTTTTGTCCTAGATCTGTGTCAGGGAAAGATGAATCTGTGCTGAGGCATAGCGTGCACCTGCTGTAACTGATACAAAACTGGCCTTCACATAAATGGGTCACATTTCATTGTTTTTTCTGCAATGGTGGGACGGGACAATGTCACACAGTCACCCAAGGTCTCTCTCTCTCTTCGCGCTATGCTTCATCAGACTAGAACAGGTCGTATCAGGGTAGGTTGATGGACAGAATCGTTCTTATTTGAAGCATTTTTATATTTTCATATCAAACAATCCTTGTATTATCTTATTTATTATGTAGTATAATATTATCTAGTTAGGGAGTATGATTCTCTGATTACAATTATTCTTTTTCAGATGGTTGGCCTAGAGTCACTACATATTCCAGGAAGGCATTAACAGTATCATACTGCATATATCACATAGCCATGTGTACTTATGCTGCCATGGGGTTGAATTCCACCAAAAACCTTCTCTGAATTCCTATGATGTAGATTCTAGACGAGATCAACATGTTCCTGGGTTTCATATTCATGCGGTGCATTAGCAGATAAAGGATACAGCTTGTGGATGCTGCAACAGGAAGGTGTCTGAACAGGGAAATTGAATCCGGGAGGCTTCAGTCGAAGGACCTCCTGAATAACCACACTATAACTATCCTGTGCTGGCACCTTGTGACAGGAAAACCATTTTGTGATTTAATGATATGTACTCAGGTTGCCTTAGCTGATATTAAAACTGCCATGAAATGTACATCCATTCCATCTACCTAACAAGAGGTGCATGCTCTACATATGAAAGCTGAGTTCACATGGTTGGTCCACACTTTTTTGTGGCTTAATATAATGCTGTGTTATGTCATACGAATTTGGTACAATTGTTTAGTGAAATGTATTTCACCAAAATAAATTACTGCAGATATTGTGTATCCCCTAGCTTGTCTTAATGGCAGGCAGGCAATTCAAGGTGACCAGGGAGAAAGTGGGGGTGTTTGACAGGTAAGAGACAGGACTGGAGAGGCAGAATAACACTTGACATCTGCCATGCATGCCCCAGCTTCACTTTCGACTTTGATGAAGACCAGGTGTCAGGTCAGTCAGGGCTTGAAAAGTCATCCAAGTCAAAGCAGAAGGCAAAAGGGCTGTTATCATTGTCGACGTAACAGTGACCAGTCATAAGTGTGTGTGTGTATGTGTGTGTGGGTGTGTGTGTGTGTGTGTGGGGGGGGGGGGGGGGGGGCCA
>JAOPUD010000035.1:19248406-19270264 GCA_027122715.1 Trisopterus minutus
TGTGTGTGTGTGTGTGTGTGTGTGTGTGTGTGTGTGTGTGTGTGTGTGTGTGTGTGTGTGTGCACGTGTGTGTGTGACTATTCCAGGTATAGATATACTCGTATCTACTACTATCTATAACCATTGTCTGGAACACATTCATTGCAACGATACCATCATGTTTGATTATTGGATAAGGTTATCTGACCCACATCTTCTCCTATCTTTGCCTAACCGGGTCAGGGGAAGCGATGATGACTGTCTCCTTGGTGGCCCCTGGGAGCCCGTAGCTAGGGCCCTGCCGTCACTTCCAGGAAACCCCAAAAAGCCAACCACATCAGAGCCAATCTCACCAAACTACTGACATCAAACTTCATGCTCTCTCTGAGGGCACCATTAATGGAACAATGGATGACTGTGTAGTCACTGTTTATGAGATATCTTATGTCTCCTTTTACGGCATGATGTTTGGGAGCTGCTCGCAACCATGCAAACTATTGCGTTACCGGTTAACCCATATGGCAGCAGCTTGTTTCAACCTGGTCAGCTCACAGACCATAGGGTTGTAGTTGTCTAAACATACATACCCTGCTCTGCTCTCATCTCTATAGACGTGCTACTGTAGTGCTATTAGTATCCATGAATATTGCGTGACATCTCCTTGGTAAAGAAATGAAGTCACTGAACCGTGATCCATTTGAGCAACAACATTTTGCATTGGTTTTAGCATGTTTGTTTGCAATTATTTGGAGGGAGATTGACCTTTAGTGTGAGGGAAAAGCCTGTAGTTGAAGCAGAAAGCCTTTAGTTGAAGCAGAAAGTCTTTAGTTGAAACAGAATGCATGTAGTTGAAACAGAAATCTTGTACTAGAAACAGAAAGCCTTTAGTTGAAACAGAAAGTCTGTAGTCGAAACAGAAAGCCTGTAGGTGAGGCAGAAAGCCTGTAGTTTAAGCAGAAAGCCTGTAGTTGAAACAGTAAGCCTGCAGTTGAAGCAGAAAGCCTGTAATTTAAGCAGAAAGCCTGTTAAAGCAGAAAGCCTGTAGGTGAGGCAGAAAGCCTTTGGTTGAAGCAAAAAGCCTGTAATTGAAGCAAAAACCCTGTATTGTTAGCAGGAAGCTTTTGGTTGAAAAGAGATGCTTGAGGATGAAGCAGGGACTGCTGGTCTGAATATATATCACATATTAATAGATAATGGTTTGGCGTGTCATATTCATCCATGGCTGAACCTCCATTATCTCAATGGTGGTGTGTTTTGTTGCTGATAAGTCATTGTCTGATACAGTGACTCCAGATACAATTGAACGAACAGAGGCTGTTGTTTCAAAAAGGCTTACATGCATGCTCACAAAACAGGAATCCTATTGTGTATTAGGCCCAGATATTGCTGCACAGTTTTAATGCAGCTTTTTATTTCAAATTAGGTAATTCAGCATTACCATTCAGAAAGCCATCGACTATGTTATTTTTAATATAAATTGTTGACTATTTATAACCATATTTTAAGTAATCTTTTAAGTATATATTTTTGTCTTTGATGTCATTGTAGCTATTCCATCGATATAATAATGAAATATCATTTCAGATGACATTTGACTCGGATCTCACATGCTTCCAACGATATGTTTCCTAGGCTTGTCTATTTAATGCCTCTTAACAGATACAAAGGTTGCACTACCCCCTTTTCGGTTTCTCACAAAATTTCCATTCTATCTACATCTTATCAGTTTGCCAAATCAGCCCAACACAATCAGATAACAGTGTGGCAGCCAGATATAAAAAGCATCACTCAGAGAGCGAGAGGATGAGGTGGAGACGAAACTTAAAGAGAGACCATGACAGTCAGATGCACCTCTTTCCAGTGCCTGGTGAGCTGAAGATGTGTACTGTTACTGTGAAGCGCCAAATGTAGAGCACGATAGCCAGATAGACAGATAGACCACAGTCAATGCAGGAACTCGGTTTCGCCTCGGTTACTGGCGTAACAGATACAATCATCGTCAATCTTTTCTGATCACAAATCTGTTATTCATTCATGTAGTTGGGGATCGCTCACAAAATCGTGCTTCTCCTGCTGTGACCTGACTGTTCCCTCAGGTGGTGTGCTGTGTGTTGACCTGGGCCATGGCCAGCGATCAGCACGGAGACGTCTCAGAGAGATGCCTCTCGGTACGCAGCTTCTCCTCCAAGCTCACCGCCGTGACTCACGGCAACGGTGACATTCACGTTCGCTCTCTGTCGCCATGGACGTGGAGGTGAGTTGATCCGCTTGTATTATTTTGTTTTATTACTTGTTATCAATAAAGCTGTACAAATGGGGTTGACCTAACTTGACCTGGTACAGGCATACATTTATATGTAATGGTATTAATTATACAGGGGGGGAGTTTTTTTTGAGGTTTTTTTTCATCTAAAGAAAGTGGTCGAGACTCTTTTGGTGTACGGTTCCACGTCGAAACCTCGCCTCGCCCTTTCAGTTGAAGAGCTTTCTAGAACAACTATGATACCATTGCATACCCTCTCTGTAAAAGATTTTTTTTCATTATTTTTTTGGAAATATCTTTTGCTGTTAACAATCGTGTTTTGTTTTGCCTTCTCTGTGTACAGTCCGACCACGGAAGAACACCGGATTCCACACACTATCTGGGAGGCGAAGTGCAGCCACAGTGACTGCCCAGAGCCCAGCCAGCCAGACGGAGCGAGGAACAACGCTGTGCCCATCTACCAGAATCTTCTGGTGCTCCACAGAAGGCAGGAGGAGAACTGCTACGTTGCCTCACACAGGATGGTTGCCGTGGGCTGCACCTGTGTTCGGCCAGACATTGTGCATTAAAGAGCAGGAAGTCATTTTGGGGAGACTTTTTTGAATGACGCTGTCAGGGTGCTAAGTTTAAAGTTTCTCATCTCTCGAATGTATGGAAATTCGATTTATTCTGATTTATTCTTATTCTTATTCTCGCCGACACATTTAACTCAGAGGTACTCTCATCTGCTACTGTTATTAGATATTTTAAACGTTTTATCTACGAGTGAAAATAAAGGTTTGAAAAATATATATATTGTATATGGCCCCATGTTTAACTCATTCTTGTCAGATGGTGAGATGGTCAGAAGTATATGTTTTTCTCAATAAATAGTGGTTTGACTTGATACATATAAATACTTACCTTATCCGCACATCATTTCAAGGACATTTAACCTCAAACATTTTATATAGAATAGTGTGACAAAAAACTTTTTCAAAACACTCGAAGATTCAAGAATGAAGGGCTAAAAAACAGGGAAGAGGAAATCAAAAAGGGTTATATAAATCGTAATCTTTAATATAATATGCTGTTGTGAATAAGACATTATTTGAAGGGGTTGGAGGGTAACCGACCTATATCCATTA
This sequence comes from Trisopterus minutus, assembly GCA_027122715.1. Classification (NCBI taxonomy): domain Eukaryota; kingdom Metazoa; phylum Chordata; class Actinopteri; order Gadiformes; family Gadidae; genus Trisopterus; species Trisopterus minutus. Next base: position 19,251,776 of record JAOPUD010000035.1, read on the forward strand.
TGCATGCATATATCTGAATAAAAACAAATATTTGATCAACCAAGTGAGATTATGTGCTAGGGAAAACAATAGCGACCAGAGCCCACTGGTCTTAATACTGTGTGGAGCTTGGGGCGATTTTAAGGAGTTTCTCATGACTTATAATCCCCTTGTTGGACTCTGCATAGTGGACCCTTTCTCACACATATTAACAATGGGTAATTCAGCACCGAAATCATTCGAAAATAAGCTGACTCAAAAGACACACTGTTCATGCACGTATTTAAGTGTGTTTGTGTGTGTTTGCGTGTGTGATAGAGAAAGGAGAGAGAAAGAGGGAGAGAGAGAGAGAAAGAGAGCGAGAGAGAGGGAGAGGGAGAGGGAGAGGGAGCGAGAGAATATGAGACAGAGAGAGACAGACAGACAGTATTTGTGTGTGTGTGTGTGTGCGTGTGTGTGTGTGTGTGTGCATGTATGTGTGTGTGTGCGCGTGTGTGTGTATGTGTGTGTGTGCGCGCATGTGTGTGTTTGTGTGTGCGTGCATGTGTGTGTGTGTGGTGTGTGTGTGTGTGTGTGTGTGTGTGGCCCTGCATGTGACATTCGTTTCATTGAGAGAATTGGCCAAGGGTGAAGTAACAGAAAGTCGTCGTGGTTGAGAGGTGGAAACGCTGGAGGACGACCGCGTGGTCACAGTCGGTGATATCCCACCGCCAAAGACAGAGCGTTCAGGTAGGCTTTAACTCAGAGGCCCTGGCCTTCTGAAGCCTCTAATGTGTCGGTGGGTTTCATCTCTTTGTGATATGTATGTGTGTTTGTGAACGCGTAATATGGTATGTGTATTTAATTGCAATATTCATGAAGTTGCTTGCCACTATTGGCTGGCAAACTTGTTGTTTGTTTGTTTTTGGGGTTTTCTATTTGTACAATGCTCTTATGATAACTCATAACAAAAGCCAAGATAACGTGACTTTTCATAAACTGAGTGGAATTTTAGGGATATAATAATCTGGCTAATGCATGTTATATATATACGAATAGACACATATAACACAGATAAAGGGATATTAAACAATCCAGTCAAGTTTTTAACAAACTAAAGCACGTCCCATTTGGGAGAGTTTCATGGTTTTGTCCATGTTTTTAGGATCCATTCATGAACCCCCAAAAAGCCCCCCTTCTCCCTAGGCCTACATTTAACCCCCCTTCTGTCCACAACTATCTATTATAATGTTATCTTTAAAACCTGATGGCACCTGCACATTGGAAGTGTACGTATACCTCATTGATGTTGTTTACCGGCTTTCTCTCTGCTTGTCTGTTCCTCCCTCCTGTCTGCTCAGAGTCCTCACTCTTAGATACCCACTTCAGCATTCACTTTGACCCTGCGGTGCCTGTCCAACCAAGAAACAGCTCTTCCTCGGGATCAACCTTCCTGTACAACCCACCTCTCCAGCCATACATGGTCAACAGCTTAACCATCGGTCTAGCACTCACTCCCTCTATGTCAGAATGCCTCGTGTGTCACTTTCCTGCCCCTCTCTCCGCTCTCTCAAAGCCCTGGTGGTTACACCTGCCCCGGGCGGCTTACCCTCCCAGCCGAGCACGCTCAGAGACGCGGACGTCCCGGCGCTGTTCCGGGAGCCCTACATCCTCTCGGGCTACCGCCCGGTGGGACTCTCCTGGCGCTGCTATGTCCTCAGCATCTTCCAAATGCACAACGAGACGCTGAACGTGTGGAGCCACCTGCTGGCCGGAGTGTGCGTTGCGCTGAGATTTGGAGTGTTCGCTGTGTTTCGTGGAGGGGTAGCTTGAATTCCTTTCTTGTTTTTACGTACACAAATGGCTTGGTTATAGTTCCAAGTCGATGCAACGCAATGGGGTTTACGGACCCGTTCAGTCCTCGCGGACCCTACTCGCGTCCACCGCAAGGGCCTGACGTGCGCCTCCCCAAAAATTGTAACCTGGCGGAACCGATCGCAGCAAGGGCTGTGATTGGTCCACTCACTAAAACCCGACGCAGAACCAAAACAGGTTCACGACTGCGTCAAAGCGTCTGATTGCTCATAACATTGCGTCGACGCGGAGCCATAACTGAGCCTAAAGTCACCATGTAACACTATATAACTCCTTCCTCAGTTTCCATATCAGTGACTGACTCCAGTGTTTGTGTTGAAGGGGGTCCTTGGCCTGAGACTACAAGGCCCTGAGGGGCAAGGGTTCTCCCTGGACCCAGCGTCCCTCCCCCTGGTGATCTACGTGATGTCCTCCCTCACCTACCTGAGCTGCAGGTGAGTCGGGAACACATCTGCCCCTGATTAGTGCACAGGATGTGTATGTCAGCGAGGGCAACAGTGAGAATGTGACGTAGCAAACATGGCTATCCATGAATGAACCAAGTGCTGAATGACTGTCCGCCATTTTGATTATATATGCTGTAGGCTATTAGTGTATTATGCATTATGTATTGTGCTATTTATTATACTGTATTCATAGCAGGGGATAACAGTCAGAGTTATTCTAGACATTCTCAAGAAAAGTTGGACCTTACAAGGGATACGAGATCCATCCATTAACACCTGACCGGAGCAGCCATTTCTTCCGTATAAATAGTCACCCGGTGTATTAAAGGTGACATATTCTACCACCAGGTGTGAGTGGGATTAGCCGTTACAAGCTGTTTTGAAAATCTGCCTCTTCTGACATCAGAAGTAGCTGTTTCCACCTAGGTGTATGACGGATAGATAGGCCGGTTAGGCTGATCTATCCAGCACTCATCTAGGTGGACACGCCCACCTGTGACGTCAGAAGAGGCAGATTTTTCAAAACAGCTTGTAACGGCTAATCCCACTCACACCTGGTGGTATAATATGGCACCTTTAATTCAATCTCTCAGCACAGCTGCACACCTGCTGCAGTCCCATTCGGAGCTGGCCCACTACTCCCTGTTCTTCTTGGACTATGTGGGCGTGGCCGTCTATCAGTATGGCTGTGCCCTGGCCCACTTCTTCTACAGCTCTGCCGCTGACTGGAGACACAGTGGGGTCGGGGAGGTGAGCTGTTGGCGTTTGCGGTGGTGGTTGGATGTGGTAGGGAGGGTGAGGTTGGTGGTAATGGTGGTGGTGGTGATGGTGGTGGTGGTGGTGTTGGTGGTGAGTTTGGTCGTGGTGGTGATGATGTTGGTGGTGTTGGTGTTGGTGGTAGTCGTGGTGGTGAGGATGGTAGTGGTGGTGTTGGTATGCCCTGAGATTGCGGATGTGGATGGTGGATGTGGTGGTATAGTGGTGGTGGTGATGGTGTTGTGTGGCTCTACCCTCAATGTCTTTTTTTAATCACGTCCTTCTAGGTCTTTCTCCCCGCCGCTGCCCTCCTGGCTTGGCTGACCTGCGCCAGCTGCTGTTTTGCCAAGCTGCATTACCGGCGGCCGTACCCTCTCCATCGCAAGCTGTTCCAGGTGGTCCCCACGGGTCTGGCCTATCTCCTGGACATCAGCCCCGTCGCCCACCGCCTCGCCACCAACAGCTGGGCCAGCAACTCTGCATTCCCCCTGCATAGCTTACAGGTGGAAGTCTTTATTTACCTTCATACTTTTCATTCATTACCACAAAATTCAGAAAGATAATAAATACATACATAACTTTGACTTGGATATTACTTGGCTTATACTCTTATTGCCTGTGTGACTGTAGTGCTGTGCAGCTGAACTTCATTAGGGTGTTAAAAAGGTCTATCGCTTATAGTACTTGTGTGTTTACATTGGGAAGGGGGGGGGGAGGGGGCGGGGGGGGCGTCAGTCCTCCGCGTAAAGTGTCTCCTCTGGTAGAAGAGATGTCCGGCTAGCCGGGTGCAGCTACCTAGACAGTAAGCTCCATGATCGCCCACTGTGCTCCCTCTGTAGATGCTGCTGTTTATCCTGGCGGCCTTCTTCTTCTCCTGCCCCGTGCCGGAGCGCTGCGCCCCGGGCCATTTTGACAATGTCGGCCACGGCCACCAGCTCTTCCACCTGCTGCTGGCCCTCTGCACGCTGGCTCAGCAGGAAGCTCTCTTCCAGGACTTCCTGTCGAGAAGGCCGGCGATGATTCGTGATTTTGGGGAGGAGAGTCTCCTGCTGGCCTGCGGATCCTTCCCTCTGCTGGCTCTGTGCAGTGGGCTGGTAGCCGTCGTCATGAGCAGGCGAGCGCGCATGAGACTGTGGAAGGAACAGAGGTAGCAAATGAATAGCCGCCCTGCATCCTTACGAAATTTATTTTTGGACCTAAATACGGAAACAAAGCTGACGAGGATATCGAGAGGAAACCGGATATTGGCGGTTCGGATATCAGACTGGAACATTGCTGGAGGACATTGGTCAAGAATTATGCTAGTCTTAGATACTTTAGGCAGGCCTATCTGTTACAATATCAACTTAATTTTCTTTAGCAACATCCAAATAGTATTTTAAATTTATGGACATTTATGTCGTATTTATTATATTATTTAATCTAGATTCTGTACATATTTATTTTTGGGTTATGTAAATGTTGGTTGCATATTTATTATTATCAGTTATGACAAAACTATTTACAGCAGCAGCTCAGCTGTCACACTAAACATTGTTGTAGCAATTAGTGTGCGCTATGGTTTGTTGTAAAAGCAGGCTAATTCATTTATCATTAAATAAGTAAATGACTGAAGTGCTCTATTAAGGTGATAAATCCTCATCTGAGTTTGTGTAGATGAATAGTTACATAGAACTGACGAAAGCAACGTGAACGGTGCTTACATTAATGTTCCTCATCAGTGTCCCGCTCCAATCACATGAACCAAGAATCAATATTTTCTGGGGTTGTTCAGAATATTGTGTTAATATAACATGTTCATGTTCATATATTAAAAACAGGTTATATGAGTGCATGTAGCAGAAAAAAATCGTAAATAAGCGCATATGGATACATACGTTAACTGGGGGGTGGGGGGAACAAAGATTTTGCTCAACACTCTTCACTTCTTAAACAGAATATATAATAAAATGGTATCTAATAAAAAATGCCACAAGCAGTTTAACTGACAAACTAAACATCACATACAAGCATTGAACAAAGATTATAAAAATAAAAGGCACATTTCTAACTAGAAATGTTCAAAACGCATTTTAATGCCGAAAATAATTTTATTATTGCATTTTCCACTTATAATGAAATGTATGGCAGTCATGTTTGGTTTTCAGTGATAGCAGCGTCCATAACCACCATCGCAATGATAGAAAATGTAATAAGTGACAAACTAAACATATACAATCACCGAATAACAATTATGAAAATAAAATATATATTTCTTGCTAAAAATCAAAACCCATTATAATGGAAAATCTATATCAAAATATTGCATTTTAGATTGAGAATATGTCAGCCATGTTGTTTGTTTTTGCAGACAGAAACTTGACTCAGGCCTTAAGAAAATAATAGGCCAAAAAAACGTAGACCTTTATTTTAAAAATACTACTTTTTCCACTGTGGACGAACGCAGTTATAGAATATTTTGGTCTGAGACTGGTTTGGAACTGAGAGAAGTTAGAGAAGTCTGAGAAAAGAAAATTCTGCTTCTTGAAACAGGGCCCAGGAATAGTTGAGCTAAACAGCATCATACTATTCTTAGAGTTAATGTTTTTGAATTATTCAATATTCATTCATAATTCATTCATTCAGAGACATATTTGATATGTTACAAACATATATATATATATTTTAAACATAGATAAAAAGATAAATGCATCTATTTTCTTATATATTAATATAAAATGCGTCAATTTGGGAAAACAGGTCTTGATTTTGAATAAGGAAATGATCTGGCATATCTTTGGGCCCTCTTAGTTGTGGCACCAAAGAGGGCCATCTCATTTTCTTCTTCTTGGCAGACGGGCTCCTCTCTGTTAAAGTCTTCCCATACCTGTATGAGGTCCGATTGCGGTTCTAACGTGGTAGCTATGAGCCTAGAATAATCACAACGGTTGTACAGCACGGGAGCCACATTGAAGTAGTTCCCCCGCGGCGGGTCGGTCAGACCTATCCCCAGGTACTTCATACAGAACCCCAGATGTACATCTTCAATGTACAACGGTCTGACATGCCTGGAGGCCTCCACAAGCTTCCTGGGAAGGTCCATAGACACAACGTACCCCAAGCCCAACGCGTAACGCGGGTACACGCTGCTGGGGAGCACGTCCGCTGGCAGGTACCACTTGGAGCTGGGGTCTCTTTGAACCTCTGCGCCGGTTTCCACCAAGCCGGTCATGTAGCAGTGCCGCGGCCTGTCCAGCAGCATGTTCACCAGGTTGCCGACGTTGAGGAACATGTCTGAGTCGATCTTCATGGCATAGGCGGCGGCGGGGCAGTTGGCATCCAGCCACTCCATCATCACCATGGTCTTGATGGTGAGGTTCTTGTAGGAGTCCAGGAAGTTGCTTTGCAGCAGGTCCCCGTGGGCCCTGCTCTCCTGCAAGAGCTGCTGCTGTAGCTGCCATTTCCCAGGGCCTTCTCCTCCTTTGGCCAGTCCCAGGAGGAAGAACAGGCTGACCGTCTTCCCCAGGATGGAGGTCTCCTTGCCCCAGGTCCTGCGGATGCTGTCGCGATGGGCCCGGTTGTGTGGCGCCACAGGGACCATGAGAACCAGGAAGGGCCTCAGCCGCTGGCACTTCTCCTCCTGGTTTATAATAAAGTGGTATTTGTGCGGATAGTCCACGTAGAATTGTTTGTAGGCATTTTCCCCTTTCAGTGAGATGTAAAACAGATCCTCACTCGATTGGAATAAACCTGAATCCATTGTGATTATAATAATGGATGTTATGAGCATCAAGAGAAGGAATAGAGGGAAGAATGGACAGCAGCACCTCTTCCATCGCTGCACATCCGCCCTGCTGAATACATCTGCTCCTGCTGGACACACATAGTTTTTTTTTAGTGTTCTTAATGCTTGTATGAATAAAGTTTGATTGAAATTTGTTTATTAAAGAAATTGTCAAAGAAATCATTACATATTCTATGACATATCCCTAATCCCCTAGCCTAGCTCCTCCAACACCCAGGCACACCTACTTTAATGGATTTGCCAAGGTGTTGGCATGCAGAGCACATGGTGTACTGACACTTAAGAGTTCTATTGGGCATGTTGGGTGGCGGCTGGGTTAACCTGTATACCCTCCTGATTACAAAAGGCCCCAAAGATGTGCCGCCGGACTTACCCAGCCCCACAGTTCAATCAGATGGACATATTTTTAGTGAGACTTACCAAGCTTAAGTGAGATCCTCCTGGTGCCTGATGCAAAAATTGCCCAAATAGCCATCTGTGGGCTGTGCTGTAGGAAAGCAGAGGATATTCAAACTATCTTGTTATGAATCGTTGTAGGAAGGATTGTGTGATAACAATGACAATATAAAGTGCTATCAGTAAACCAACAGAACATTAATCAGGACTGATTACTGTCGGCTTCTGGAGAAGATGATCATTTGATCAGCAATCATTTATAAATGTTATGGGATTCATCCCTTTGTTTTTAGTTAAGCCAGCCTTTTTGAGAATATGGAGCATGAGGATTTCAACTTGTTTATCGCTTAACATTTATTAAGTTAGTGCTCATCAAATTATTATTTTCAATGGTTGGTCCTGATTAAAGTTTTAATAGTTTACTGAGAGCATTACTTTTTTTTTCATTGTTGTCAGGCATACCTCCCAACAAAGATTCAAGACATGATATAGTATGTAATGGATAATGCCTAGAACACCGGTCATTATCGGGAAAATAAGCCCCAACAGGGGGAACTGGACACCGACACGAAGCAGAGTTGTCTAGCTTCGCCCTGAAGGGGCTTATTTTCGACCGGCGACGTTCTATAAATTATCTCGCTTATTACACGAAAAAATAACTTCACACAGTGTGGCCTTTTAACAATAACCATTCGTAGCATTGAAAAAAAAACACTTTCCTTGACAGCGGTCATTATATGCTTAGCAACGGTCATTATTAAAAAATAATTCACCACCGGAAGTCGGGAAGGCCCATGCAAGTGAACGGAGCATTCCACAGCCTTGAGAAGAGCCAGCCCGTAATAAATAGTTATAACAATGTCAAATGCTACAAGTAAACCATTTGATGAACCCTTACTTAATACATATTGAGGGATTTATCGCTTTGCTTTTTAATAGTTAAGCCAGCCTTCTCGAGAATAAAGTGCAAGAGGATTTCAACTTGTATATGCGTAACGGACAAGCACAGATCCTCTCTTTACTTCCATTGTATGTCTGAATGACTGCGACTGTGACAGGAATTCTAGTCTGATCGTGCCTCAACAAGTTTGTTTTGCTTTATTTGTGTCTTTTTTCAACGATGCAAGCCTTCGTCACAGGTGGGATGTAGAATGTGCGACAGAGTTTCAGGGTTCTGGTTGTAGGCTATGACGTTTTGACAAGCTGTTTTCTATAATGCAGCACAGATGTTACCACGTTCAGCAATCACAAATTGATAGAAACATCACAAACAATGATAGTTCTAGTCATAGCAACTATTTTCATAATGCCCTATCCTTGGAGCTATTTCCCTTTCTTCCACCTCTCAATAGCATTCCCTTACTTGTCTCTATGCTGTTTTTGATGACACATCTTGTAACTTAAAGTTTAATTTAGTGTTATAAACACACACACACACACACACACACACACACACACTCTCTCTCTCTCTCTCTCCCTGTCTCTCTCACACACACACACACACACACACACATGCACACACGCACACACACACACACACAAACATATGGTCCATAACCACTTTCCCCTCAATATTTATACGTACCTTAGGTTTGAGATTCAGAAGTCCCATATGAGAGCTCCAGGGATTTTAGTGGTGCAGCCACTGTTTTCCGTAAGATGTTTAAACCACTTTGTATATATGCATTATCAAGTCATATGACCAGAAACACCTGTCCATTTGGACCAAATGCATAGCGGCAGCATGTGGGTGTTTTTGTTCCAAACACCTTGTCCTGCCTACAGCTATGTCTACTCCTATTTGCTCAATTGAGTCAGAAACACACACCCTCCTTAACCATGTCACCTTTTCTGGGGGTATCACGTTTCAGGAAAAAAAAAAAAGAAGTTCAAAAAAGTTGCAGAAACTTGGTGAGTGTAGAGGATTACTATTTAATATAATAAAGATATATGCATATAATATTGCTTATACACATAATATTAACATTATAGTTTATATTACAATTACTCATTGGGTTATCAGATTATCTAGCTGACTATTTTAAACAGACTGTAACTCACACTAAGTAACTTCAGTGAGTTAGGGTAACAGCTCAAACTTAAGAAAGCAAGGACGTAAAGGGTTGATCATGGTCCCACGTTCACGCAAGCAATGACCTTGCAGATGCTTCGACGCAGTCGTGAATCTGTTTTGGTTCTGTGTCGAGTTTTAGTGTGCGGACCAATCACAGCCCTTGTAGATGCGTCGCCTCAACAGAAGGATACAGTTTTTGGGAGGCACACGTCAGGCCCTTGCGGTGGACGCAAGGAGGGTCTGCAAGGACGTAATGGGTCCGTAAACCCCCTTGCGTTGCATGAACATGGGACCATAATCAGCCCTTAAACCCCCTTGTGGTGCGTCAATGTGGGACCGTAACTAAGCCTGGAGTCCTCCTGATAACCTAACTGCCCCAAATATAAATGGAAACTTCTGTGGTAAGTATGAGAGTTGAAAGTTACACTAAGGGTTTCCTGATTGTGTTGATGTTGCATAGGCAGGACCATTTGCAACCTGGTTTTAAACCACCACGCACCATTCATTTGGTTACATTTGGTTACGAAATCTCCCAAGCTGACAGTTTTTACAGATTTGTGGTTCTCTAGTACTAGTATACACTGAGCATTACTATTGTTGTCGAACTTTAGAAAGATACTTTCTAAAGTTATATCTGCAGATATCATACTAGTATAGTAGTTTGATGTGCCTATTGGACAAAGGACCTTGCCTAAGGGCCTTATAATAAAGAGGCAACCGCGATAACACCAGCAATCTGGGACAACCACGATAACACCAGAATGCAGCTGAGACTCTGTCTCAGCTGCATTCTTCCTAACACAGGGATTCCCCTGCACCTTCCGAATCCCATTACATTGAATGTGTAGGATTAGAACATGCTGCCACACTCCACCCAGGTGGCTTTGACCGGGCTCGTCCATTAGGACATGGGTGTGTCCTGCTTATGGAGTGTATTGTTGAAAGCCGGTTATTGTAGAAATTGAGTGAAAATGGTCCATGAGATATTGAATGATGCAGCCATGTAGGAGATCCCCTTGAGTGTGTGTGGTGATGGCTGGTTCAACCTGTCCACATTAATTGCTCAATAGACAATGGGTGTGCAGCCTACTTAGAGATTAGAAGGGGATAGTTTTGGTGGATCATCCCAGTTTTAAAAGGTTGAGCGTGATTCATTGAAAGTCATGTGCTTCCTGCGCTCTCTCTTCTCTCTCACTGTGGCTGGGTGCTGAAAAGTGGCACTGTGAACCCTTGAACGGGAAAAAGTCAGTCTGTTAACTCTGCATTTATTTTTATTTGTAAACCCAGCAATCCCATCAGTCGCTCTGTTAAACAGCATCACACACCCTCTTAATATATATGCACAATGTTGCTTCTTTCGCAAACACAACCGCAGCAAATGGCCAATAAACTCACTGTAAAGACCAAATGATTAAAGGTTCTACAGCATCCAAAACATTAAAGGACACAGATGCAATGAATAGATATATATATACTTTGAAAAGGTGAAAGGTGAAAACCAACTGTAAATACCACCTGTAAGCCAAATAAACTAAACCTGATGGGGGTTTGCATGTGTATGTAAGTATGATGAAAACGAAATGACTGCAGCTGTGGAGAAAGAGCCATGGTATGTTTATTTATGTTATAATTACTACAAATAAACAACAAAATATGTATTCTTTATGTTAAATTAACCAATTTCTTGAATCTGCAAATGCAGACGATCACCTGATAACCATTGACCCATTTCCATACTTACCACACTGAGAGTTGACTGGCTCAGCGGTATTAACCCTATAAAATGTCAGTATACTCATGGTCCCTCCCACCCTAACTTCTCTGTAAGGAACAAAGGCAGGTTGAATTACATGATGGCCCTGCAGCAGGGGCATACATTAGGGTTGGATAAGGCAGTGAAGTGTGCTCCAGGCAGTGGGGTTCATCAGCAAGCAACTATGATACCATAGTCTTGGTTGAAACTCTGGCCGTACAATTAAGAATGAGGTTGTCGTTGGGCCACAACAACGGGGTGTAGGATAACCTCAAGACATTGGAAGCCAAATGTGCCTTCAACACATTAGAAGGTTAAGCAATAAATGCCACGTCCAATAGAAAGAGTTAGTCGGGCAAGTTTGTGGCTAGTTTGGCTAATGTAACACTGTTCTTGCAGGCCCCGCCCTTAATCTCTCAACCAATCAGGACCTCATGCATAAACGGGAGAACAATTGCAAGCCAAACACAGTGTATACCAAAGTCTGTCATTCAAGCTTGTCGCTGGTCGTTGGGTGTGAGGCTCATTGCTCCTCCTCCACCCTCTGCGTCTCCTGGACTAATCTCCACCTGTCTAAGGAGAGAAAGGTGATGTCCTCCAGGGGCTGAGGACCTCCATCTATGGTCACATCACCACCGGTGTCTAGACACCATCAGGGGGAATCATAACCCAGCATACTTCATGGTTCCTCCGTACTTCATGGATCCATGAAGAACAATTTGATGCTGTGTCCAATCGCCAAATTTATTGTCAATGAATGGTGTGCTTCATTTTAAATACTAAGTATCTCCTGATTGAAATGCATTGGGCCTTGCATGTGGCACAATAACAGGTGACAAGACTGCCCAGGTAACATGAGGCATGTTTGGTTTTTTTCAAAACTGGTTCACATTCCAATCCTGTGTTCCAGACACGCAAATACCTTAGTACCGCATGAGTGTGACTGTCTTCCAACTCAGTCCGATTATTGTCACCGAAGGATATGGGTAAGTACCAGGATAATGTTCAAACTAATATTCTTGTAGTCTACCTAATGAGCCAAAATGAAATAGGATTAAGATGTATTGAACACATGACTATAGGATAATCCTTTGAAAGTGACACAAACATTATTTTCCGGACCAACAAGCCAAACGTATTCCTTTGTGCTTGTGGGAGGAACGACTCGCTGAAAATGATTGTGATCAAAACATAGAAAGAGGAGGAGGAGGAAGGAAAAAAAGAGGAAAAAAAGGTTATTCCTCAGCCAATAGAAAGTGGTCTGCTTTGACTGCATTTATAGTAGTTCCAATCAAACGCTGCTTTCTTGCTGAGATCAAGAGATGCCTGGTCATATAAGAGCTTGAGTCCCTGGCACTGCAGAGATCAGAGAACTTGGTGATAATGATCACTCACGGAACAGAGGAAGAACTTGGTGTACTGTAACATCTTTGACATCTTTGACAAGAGCACAGGGATTGGAAATACTTGTGTGTAAATGTCCATACAAATGGGTAAGGTTCTAAATGTTAGTGGACATACTAATAGCCACATATAGTGTATATACATGTATATATGTGTAAATGTAAATTTATTTTATCTGATGTGTGTGTGTGTGTGTGTGTATTCCTCGAATGTAGCACCTAGAAGTATCAAACTCACATGCGGTGCTCACATAGTGCATGCTGGGTAAAGAAGAAGCATATTTCTTAGAATTTTTCAAATCAACAAACGGTGTTTGATGAATCAGCGATAATAATAATAATAAAGCAAGGCCTAATAATGATCATTAATAATCATGTGTGTGTGTGTGTGTGTGTGTGTGTGTGTGTGTGTGTGTGTGTGTGTGTGTGTGTGTGTGGCGGGGGGGGGGGGTGATTGTGAGAAGCAGCTCACAAGAAGACGGTTCTGATCGTGTACGCTCACCAAAGCCTGGGTTCCTTTAACCAGGCAGCTAGGGATGTGGCTGTGAATGTTCTGGAAGAGCAGGGCTACCGTGTCGTGGTGTCCGACCTTTATGCCATGAACTTCAGAGCCGCAGCCACTCGAGAAGACATCCTGGGTAAGGTCTTCTCACATTCACCTTCATCACAGGCGTAACCTGCCAAACACTGTGCACATTCACCAGGGATCTCACTGCACTTTCGGAATCTGATCGCATTAAGTGGATTATATGCCAACATGAATGGAGTCATATTTGGTCATATTTTAAGGTTCATCTTGTATTTAGCATAAAAAAATGCCTGAGTCAAATAGATGACTTGGGCAGATAGTGATTAAGGAATGTAACGTGTGGAGCTTACAGGCAAACGACACACAGGCGATATCTTTTAACCAGAAACAGGGGTATGTTGGTTGTCCTCCTCTCCTTCTATCAGCTGACTATCTAGCGGTCTTCTTAGGAATACCTTTACAAAGAATGTGTTGTGTTGTATTAAGAGACATGATAGATTACGTGACAACATTTGAACAGTATACACATTTTAAATGAAAATAAGAATTCAATTCTGGCAACAAAATATCAAATACAAACAAGAAAAAAATATAACAACATCAGATAATAGAAATAATACAAAATGTCACACAAAAACGGCACACATTGGGCATGCGAACACCGTGAGTGTTAACCTTGCTGTTCTGCGGGGTCGGGGGGTGGAACAGGCGATCTGAAGAACCCCGACCTCTTTCAGTATGGAGACGAGACCATGCATGCCTGGATGGAGGAACGCCTCAGTGAGGACATTGTGGAGGAACAACGTAAAGTTCAGGAGGCCGAGCTTATCATCTTCCAGGTCAGAGGTCATTAGGATCATTGAAGTGGTTATTTTTAAGCATTATTATCATTCAGTTTGAAGTTATTCAGTTCAAAGTCTTCAACAGTATCCTGGCCGGGATTACTGGCACAGATACTCCTTGTTAAGGGGAAGTCTACATCTATACAACAGTTATAAACCAATAACACACTACAAGAAAAACTCAATATAATACAACTGAATATAACTATGAGGCGGGGAAAGTGGTTGGACGTGACTTTTGACATAATTGTGTTTAATCTTGTAAATGTTCTACAGATGACTATCTATTTTCTATCGGTGGCACTGGAAGGGGCGGGACTTCTGCACTCCATAGAAAATAGATAGTCATCTGTAGGGGCGGGACTTCGACACACTATTATTTAGGTCTATGGACAAATGTGTTGCTGGAGGTTGAGTCCCCACATGGCTTGATCTTGTATCCCTCGATGTAGTTTCCCTTGTACTGGTTCAGTGTCCCGGCCATCATGAAGGGATGGATGGATAGAGTGCTAGCGCAGGGCTTCGCTTTCTCAATGGAGAAGATGTACAACAATGGCATATTCAAGGTCAGTCTCATAAAACAAAAAAACCTCAATTCTGATTCGAACTAAAATACGGGCATTCCTGTAGATGTTGAATTATAATTGTATGTTGTTGTTGTATTTTTGCATTGTGGTGTATTTCCCTGCAGGATAAGAAAGCAATGCTCGCTTTTAGCACAGGCGCTAGCAAGACAATGTTCCAGCCTGATGGAATCAATGGTGACATAAACGTCACACTGTGGCCCTTACAGGTTTGTGGCATTATAAATTGGAAGTGGGTGAAGGATAACTTGTATATCACCATTGTAAATAAAATATTGTACTTTCTGTGCATGTCATTTACGTTTTTTCATGTTATGTCTTTCAGAATGGCACTCTCCACTTCTGTGGATTTCAGGTTCTGGCGCCGCAGATCTTCTGGGGCCCCGCCCACTGCCCTGCCCCCGTGCGCACTGCGATGCTGGACGGGTGGCGCGACAGACTCCAGGGATGGTCTGCCGAGATGCCTTTGACTTTTGCCCCTTGTGAGCTGTTTGACCTCAGCTTCCAAGGGGGTTTCATGCTCCGCCCAGACGCCAGAGAGGAGCTTGGCTCGCTACCACACGGCCTCACCACGGGTCACCACCTGGGGAAACCTCTGCCCCCTGACAACCAGACAGAAGCTCCACCGCAGAGTGGAGCTGGTGGTGGGCCATCAGCCTCTACCAACTTCACATAATGCTCTAACATTAATAATAAGTCAGTGTAAGCCATTCAATCAGCATTACCCATAGTGTTATCAATGTTTTGTGTGGATGACAAAATGTTCTGTTTGCTTTCTGTTTGTTCTGGAAATTGTTTAATTAGGGAATGAGACAATGCAGAAAATATGGATTTTTATGTTGGTTTTGAGATGCCTACTGCTTCTACCCTTCTTTCTTTCAACATGTGCAACAAAATGGTCAATTATATAACAATAATAAATATCATAATAATAATCATCCTCATCCTAGTTTTATTACCAATAGCGCTAACCTATGCAAGTTCAAGCAAAAATCATTGACCCAAAACTACCTATTTTGCCCATAACCATTTTGAACCATTTTTTTGTAGTTTTGCAGTAGGTGGCAACAGGCATGACACTCCAAATTGCTTTGAATTTACAATGTTCTTTTGATATGAGTTTTTATTCTTTACTTTACTACTTCTTTACTGATATAGCATGACGTTTAAATATTTGTAGCCTACTCAGTGTAGCCTCATTAATTTTTTTATAATAATTAAAATCATAATAATTAATAATAATTTTGTCTTCAATGTTCCTTCAAAGCAACATCCCTGCAAGAATAATTATATTTAAATGCATTGTTCGGAAATGCTATATTCATTTGTTTTGTTATCCCGAAAATATGGATCCATCGAAGCACATTTCACAATATAGGTCGTTCGTTTATTTAAATTATCGAAAAGGCGAACTACTTTCAGTGGAAGTCGGACCGACCGTACCATCCATGCTTATTTTCTTCACCCATGTCGCCCCCGTAAATGGTTTGGTATAGTCCATTCCTGACGTAGCCGGTTCGGCAGTGCTTGGTAGGTCAAGGGAGGCTTGTTGTTTTGCTTTATTGTTGACGATTAGTTTACCATCTTGTATTAAGGCTTGTTTACATTGAATTATAGTACCAATTTTCTACGAATTGACCACGCAACATATTGTTCTCCTACTGCATCGAGTGTGAGAGCCCGGAAACGTCAAACATGAAATGGATGTTCAAAGAGGATCATTCCTTGGGTAAGGGAGGGTTATTTGATCATAATAAAAATATACAACATCTACCAAAGCCGTTTGTAGGTTCGTTTATTTTATTCAATATCTGATCCATCCGAATCTATTACCCGAGAACGAGAACCAAACGACATAGAATCCCATATTTCTAGCATTCTGTTTTTTGACTTGATGGAAGCAATAGAGTCAAAACAAAGCCAATGTCGGTCGTGTCATCTTGTGTAATGATATACAACGATGACTTCTTATCCCGTTATGTCGACCAACGTGTGTGCATTGTCTAGACGACGTGTTTATGACGTGATTATTACCTACTCGACCTCGTTTTAGGGAAGGACAGCCACACAAAGGGACAACAACAAGCTCTTAAGCCTCTGCTGTGCAAGCCTACTGTGTGCCATGTATTTACAGGCTGTCCTGTGCGCGACACTTTTCCGAGTCTTTCTCACGACGCTGTGCACGTTTCACTCTTGGATATGAACAATATCCACCGTGGACAGAACAAGTTGCCTTAGATCGTTCTTTAGAGGGCCCGTTATTTGTTAACGTTGTACTAAGAGTAGGCAATAGTAACAGAATGATTTCCTTTTGAATCCTTGAAATAACAAATGAAGTCTAGTAATAGTATATAGTAAGTATATCTAAAGTTATTGATGTGCGAATGTAATGATTTCCCTTGGGGATCTGATGTTGTGTATATTGAAATAAACAACCAGGTCAGTGTGAGTGATTAGCTTACCACGAGAGCACTTTTTATACAGCTGACTCAGTCAGCGTCAAGTGACATGTGACACTGGCATAGGGTGCTTGTGAGGTCATTGCTTTAATTAATTGGATACTCATTTTGTCCCTTTACTATCAGAACATCGGTGCATAGAATCAACCAAAATCCGCAGCAAGTACCCTGATAGGGTTCCGGTGAGTGACACCAGCTCACTTCATGACTTAATCAATTCTTGGATTGGACATTGTTGTAAGTGCATGGAAATAGGTTGAAAATGTGTGCAATCAATGTATTCTGTGTTGTTGTGTTGTATGTTAGGTCATTGTGGAGAAGGTGTCGGGTTCACAAATCGTGGAGATCGACAAGAGGAAGTACCTGGTCCCCTCTGACATCACGGTGGCACAGTTCATGTGGATCATCAGAAAACGCATTCAGATGCCCTCCGAGAAGGCCATCTACCTGTTTGTGGACAAGACAGTGCCTCAGTCCAGGTCAGAGTCCTTCTCGCAATAGGCTTGGCTAAATGTTCTGTCTCCTATCAGAATGCATCTTCAGCAAAAAAAACAAATACACATTTCTCATCACCTTTTTTACTGCCTTTCTTTTTTTAAAGGAGACATACAGTATTATATCACCAGGTGTGAGTGTGATAAGCCATTACAAGAGGCAGATTTTCAAAACTGCTTGTAATGGCTAATCACACTCACACCTGGTGGTTTAATATGTCACCTTGAAAGGTCCCATTCTGTGCATGCACGCTTAGCTCGACTAAGAATCTAGTTATCTAGGTGTCTTAATTCAACTGAGAGCAACCCAATTCGATTCGACTTTAGCTCGACTAAGGTGTTTACATGCATCTTAGTAATCATAAAAAAAAAGTAGTCGAGCTAAGCCAATAATTCGACTTTCTTGAGTGTCATGTAAACGTACTGATTGTTTGGGAAAATTGAAGTCAAGTTAATGATTGTGCAGTCCATGATGATGTACAGTCAGCCTGTACTTTACCATGCTTGTACATGGGTAATGGCCTTTACTTGGTTTTTACACCTTATGAGGACAATTATTGCCTCCCCTATTCAGACATGTATTCTGTTTAGTCCATTGGCAGTAGCTTTTTTTGTTTAATATAATGTGTTCCTGGCCCTTTTTGGAGGGCTATGTTCTAGGGGCAGTCATAACATATGGTAAAGCCCTTTGAGACTGTAAACCACAATTAAGGGCTGGCTATATACAACCAAGGTACTTGGCTGTACCTGTGTAGTAGTAGTGTTTAACCAAGTGTATTAGTATTCTCATTGGGGAATACTATGGTGAATGTTACATAATGCTATATTTTTGTAGGGGGGAGTTATTTACATATGTAGCGCAACTGCCTACAATAAAGACACACGTTTCTAAACTAAATAATAATTATAATAATTACTATTACTAGTAGTACTATTAAAATAATGATATATTAGATTCATTATTGGGACGGTGACTAAATCTCCCTGTCCATGTGTGTTCCTGAATGATTTCCCTCTGGTTGCAGCATCACAATGGGACAGCTGTATGAGAAGGAGAAGGACGAGGACGGCTTCTTATACGTGGCTTACAGTGGGGAGAACACCTTCGGTTATTGAAACACACAACCGTGATCACC
>JAOPUD010000035.1:19289979-19301853 GCA_027122715.1 Trisopterus minutus
CGGAAGCAAGGGGTCCGTAACCCCCCCCCCCCCCCCTCCCCATTGCGCTGCGTCGACGTGGAACCATTTCAGGGTGCCATCCGCCAGGGTGCGTGCTACTCACAGAAGTAGGGGTGCTGCATGGCCTCGGCCGCGGTCAGCCGCTGCTGGTGGTCGTAGCGCAGCAGCTTGTCCAGCAGGTCCAGGGCCTCGGGGCTCACCAGGTGCTGGTTCTCCGTCTGGACAAACTGCTCCCAGCGCTTCTTTGTCTGCCTGGGGGGGGGCACAAGGGGGCGTGTCACACAGCGAGAGACTCCCAAGGAAGCGCCTGCGTTCATTTTTTTTAATTGGAAAGGCCTGGGCCCGCCACAGCCAAAGTGTTTCTGTCGGGTCATTTGAAACGACACGCCCGAAAATCAGCTTTACTTAAGCGCGCGGCTGTAAAGCACTTCTAGCGTTCACACCTTAAAAAAGGTGACATGTTATACCACCAGGGGTGATTGTGATTAGCTAAGACAAGCCGTTTTGAACAGCCTCCAGTCACGAGTGGGCGTGACCACCTAGATGTATGACAGACAGATGAGCAACGTTTGCTACAGTCCACTGGGTAGGCTGGTTAGACTGATCTATGCAGCATAACAAAACCCATCTGCAGGCATTGCTAAAGGATTGTTGACACTTACTGGCCGAGCAGGTCTTTGAAGCGCGTGTCCAGTTCTATGTGATACTTGTGCAAGTAACCAAAGAGCTCGTCCGTCCCCAGCACCTTAGCAATGCGGACCAGCTGGTTGAGGGAAAAAGAAAAAAAGAAGCTAATTAGGCAAACTACAAAAAACCATGACCTTGAAATGTAATTCTACAATAAATCGCAATACTTGTTATACACACAGTAATTTACGTAATACTAAAGAACTAATGTGACAAGACTATGGCATGGTTTAACATTAGATTACCTACAATACATTTTGACTTATCTATTTACTATGAAAGCATAGTATGTTTGAGGTTTTTTTAAAATGATTTTATGAACAATAAAACCCTTCCAAACAATGCATTTGTAAACTCTCAGGGGTTCCTTTGGTTTTCTTGAGTGTTCGGTGAGTTAGAAAACACCAAATCTCAGCATCTGGTAGAGTGCAAAAGGAGCATCACGTTGGCTCTCTGAACCACATACCTGATCGTAGTTGTCCTGGCCATGAAAGAAAGGTTCTTTCAAGAAGATCATGCTTGCCAGCATACAGCCTAGACTCCACATATCCAAACTATAGTCATACATCTAAAAGGGTCCAAAGAAAAAGAAAAAAAAAACATCAATTACTCCAAATTAGGTATTGCCAAGGAGACAATGTATTGTGTGATCTCAACAATTTTGTAAAACGATAAAAATGTATCCATAGTTGTACAGACTGCAGAGACCAAGTACCGCTCCATACCTGATAGTCGACTAGCAGCTCGGGGCCTTTAAAATAGCGCGACGCCACCCTGACGTTGTATTCCTGAGCAGGATGGTAGAATTCTGCCAGTCCCCAGTCTATAAGACGCAGCTGGGACACAGGAGGAAACATTCATTACAGAAGACTTAGTGTACTGTGGACCCGGCACCATTATATCGCAAATGCTTCAGCATTTGTTGGCGTCTTCCTGGGCTAGTAGTCGTGACCTGGGCAATTATCGAAGTGCTTGAAAAGATGAAGGAAAAGAAAATTCCAAATGGGAAGTTCATGGTGTATTGATACTTCAGGATGTTCTTATGAAAACATGGTCACAAAACGAGCAATGAATCAGTAGCTATGTTCAAATTGAAACTATTCTTTCATAAACCAAGCACTACCTCAAAACATCTATACCTATCCACTCCAATGATGACACGCTGTTGGACTGGCACAATGCTGCTTGAAAAACTGCATTCCTAACGTATGTAGGATTTTACTAGTTGGATAGACGAATAACTTATGCTGGCCACCATTAACTATCGCGCAGACAAAAATATATAATTGTTCTGGCCAGTCCGAAGCTGTAGTTGTAATTAATGCAGCTTAGTCACCATTTTCATCGGCTACCGTTCTCCTTGCCTAAAAGGCTGATCATCCTACACATTGATGTAAACCGAAAGCAGCCCGATCACATTTGCTTTAGCTGACATTCGGGTTTATGGGTGGGTTTATGGTATTTAGAGAAAATTGACATAACTATTATGGCAACTAACAAAAACTCAGTCAAGATCCGTAACATTGCTATCTGAACATCAAAGCCGTTTTCCGTGTTGGACGGCCAAGTTGAGGTAAGATCTTTCACTGTTTTCAACTATCTAAGTTCACATTTTAAGTTCACCCTTTGGCATCTTCTTGCAACAACACTGTCATAAACTTCCTTCAACCCCCGATCGACCTCTATATTTCTATTTGTCATAAATGGTTTACTTATGACTGATATGTCATAATAAGTACAAGTCAGCTGTGAACCAGGTCATTATTACCAGTACAATGACATGGAAAGGTTTGCTGGTCAATAGAGTTACATGTAGTCATCAATTAAGTCAGCCATTGTTCTTAAAATGCTACAACATGTTAATTATCGCTGGGAAAGAGATGCCAGTATACTGTTAGACAGCTGGCTAATGGGAGCTTCAGCTTTGTAACCAAATCCGGCTTCTAGCTATGTTTAATAAATGGACTAAAGAAATTTGAATATCTAAGCCCATAATTATTTTTCAATGCTCAGTTTGCAAACATTATTTCAGGATAACATACAGGGACATGCATCAATACACCCCGAAACATTTTCAACCAAAACAAATGGCTTTATCTTTTTAAATGCTCAAAAACACTTCATTCTCGCCCAGCTAGAACAGCACAGTGATGGGGATAGGCCCTTTGGTGCAACATAGTGAACTCATCATTTGAATGATTCATACAAAAGGGAAGGGGCGGAGCGTCTGCAGCAAGTACCTTCCTCAGCTGGTGGTCGATCATCACGTTGTGGGGCTTAACGTCCCTGTGCATGATGCCCATACTGTGGCAGTAGTCCAGTGCCTTGTGAAGAACAAAACAAACTTTGACACCCATCGTTTACCATTATGTGTAATGCGTTTACAGACCAACCCTCCAACCAGGTTTTAGAAGGCTCAAAAGGCAATTTTAGGTTCCAGGGATTTCAAATGCACATACCTTGAGAAGCTCGTACATGTAGAAACGGATGTCAAAGTCCGTCAACTTCTGGTAAAGCTCCTATAATATCATATTGAAGTGTTGGAAAATTTTAGGCTATATTAGCAACATGATAAGGACCCGCCTCTCTAATGCTTTTAATTGATTCTTAACAACATTAAGGTCATGCGTGTTACCAATCATGGAGATCAGTGTGTTATATGGGTGGGGAATCTAGCGGTTTTAAAGTACCTTAAAATCTGTGTTATTGATGAACTCAAACACAAGCGCTGGCGTTCGGGACTGCAAAAGAGAAGATAGCAGAATGCTTAGACTTAGAAAATGTAAGAAATAAAACTAGCAGATGGAGCTGGAGCTGTCGTCACGTCCCCGCATGGTCAAAAGCAAGACTTGTGTAGCATCGCTAGCATTGAAATGCCGCAAAAGCACTTTGCAGCTCCTGACTCACCACAGGATCCTTGACGGTATCCACCAGGCGAATGATGTTGGTGCCCCCACGCAAATTTTCAAGGATTTTGATTTCACGTTTAATCTTCTTTTTCTTGACAGGCTGTAGAAGACATCAACATGTTCATTTTGAGAATCAAATCTCCCAAATACTTTTGACAGCCAACTCTTTATAGCAATATAATTACATTTGATGTTTCTGAAATGTCAGTCTTGGTATAGTAAGTGTATGTTTATCTCACCTTGAGGATTTTGACTACAACTTTTTCATTGTTGCTCACATTGATGGCCTCAAACACTTCACTGTACTTTCCTCTACCCAATTTGCGGACCAGCTGATAATTGTCTTGATTGCTGGAATAAAAGGTGAAATAGTCTCATTAACACTCAAAGCAGGATGTCAACTTTGGAGACTTAAGGTATTCTGACAGATCAACAGTTGTAAAGCATCACTCAGTGTTGGATGATCAGAAAGCCCATACACGGAAGACAATACTTTGTTATCCAGAATACAATATCTTTAGAAATACGGCACTTGGGTGACGTTTCAATACCTCCAACTTGGCACATGTGCATCGTAATCCCAGTATTCCCTGCTCTTCTGAGTGTTGACATCGGTGTACACCCGAGCTTTGCTGCTGGCAGTGGAACCGGGCATTGCGAGCTTGGGCGCTCGATGTCGAGGTGGTTTACCTTCCACTACAGTCTTCTTGGCGACGGGTTGGAAAGAAGTGCACAGACTTACAGGGATGTTTGGCGTTATGACCTCTGTGTAGAACTTAGCATTGGTTTGGGATGGTTTCTCCACTTTCGGACATACGTCTGCAGCCAAAACGCATCGGTCAGAAGAACTTGCAGTGCGTATAAACAATGCTATGATGAATGAATGTCGGAGCCCCCTTATCAGCCTGTTAGGCAGTATGTGATGGTGGACCGCCAGTTTAGATGAGACTGGGAGAGAAGAAATGGGTTGAGGTAGACAAGAGAAATACAAATGAGGGCTGCTATAATGGCCAAATTTGTAACAGAATTGTTCCCAAAGTAGCGCATATTAGACCCGACTTAACAAAATGAATCCACCACCAAGCCAACGGCGATCGATTTTGGCAGCAGCAGCCGCTCGTTAACGTTAACAGTTAGGCTAACTTAGCTCGCGTTAGCTCAATAACCAACAGAAACCTAAGGGGACGCATTCATTCATGGTCCCCCGTAACCCTTCAATCCGGCACACTTTTGAACAGGAAAAAAAAACCCGGGTGAAATGAAATCCAAATCAAATGTGTAATTTGGGATCCATATATCCGAGGGTGTTACTAGCACGCTAACACTACTACCTCGCTGTAGAAATGGTCGAGAGGAGAGGAAGTCCACCCGATATGTAGCTTAGCTCAATGCTATGCTGCTGCTGCTGCTAGCTCGCCCCGTAGTGTTCCAGTAATGCGTAGTTTACTATCCTCCGTCGTCGTCCAACTGTATACCAAGTAATTAACGGTACATGTAAAAAAATAACATAAGTACATTAATCTTCATTAGTGATCGGAGATTATAAAATACAAATGAAACGTTATATCTAGATCCATAATAAGTGATGATTGCCTCTGTTGCGGTAAACATCACCCGGAAGTAATCGCTGGAACAGGGATTGACTGACCTGAACTGATTTTGTCGCCTGCATAAAATAAAATTAAACGCTCATCTTTTTTAATTTAAGAAGAAAAACACGTATTCTTCCACCCAACATGAATGTGTTGTATCTGACAAGTTTTAAAAGCAAAATCATATTTCCCCCAGTGTAATTGCTCTAGCAGCCTAACAAACCAATGGTACGCCTTCCTGCGCCTGCTTGGTTTGTCTACTATAGTTAGGCTCGCAGTTAGATAGGCGACCTAATTAACCACTGAGCGAGCAAGGGCTATGGCACTCCAAGGCAACATATAGTGTTCATACGGATGAAAACAATTTGACATCTTGGTTCGTTTTGATACTGTGGTTTATTTTAATTGCTGTCTGTATACAGTGAAGATAATGTATGTTGATTATATATCACTGAAAGCTCTAATGCGTCACTGCTCTTCTCCCACCAGAAAAAAAGTTGGAGCATCTGCACTGAAACTATTGTTTTTCATTCCGCATCTTCTTCATTCCTGTTGTCAATCACGTGGAATTATCAGTGCAAGTAAAGATTTAATTTAATCTGGAAATGCACAGAATGAACTATTATACAAACTTAGACTTCATCCTCAGTAAAAGACACAAAACCCACATTTTTTAGGCAACTGAGAATAAAGTAATTTGTAATGTGCTAGCCAAGGGACAGTGTGGACTTGTGAGAATATACTTAACATGATCAGTTTTTAAAAATAAAAGTGGCATCTACCACACAGTAACTAATGTAGCAAGTCTGCCAACATAGCCTTTTGCAAATAATCGTAACCTCTTGTGATAACTCGTTTGGACTTGTATCTCCAATATGCTTGCAAAATACAGCAAGCTTGTACATAGTGGCTAGAAAAGCAGGTAACACAATCACTATACATGTTTCAATGTTTACATGAGCTTATACACACAATCTATAATATATTGAAACAAAGAGTAGACAGTAGTCATAAATATTACATTATGCATGGTCTATTGCACATGGCAGGTGTTGGTATGGCATGATACGTATGGATTAGTTACGTAGGTGCCATTTATTTTAATACAAAGATGCATCAACACAGATAAGACACAGGCTATACAGTTTCATGATTTTTTTTTCTTTCTAGGGATTCTTTATAGAAGGAAACTTTTTTTTAAATATAATACAGCAGTTATGTTAAAAGTATGATAAATATTCATGCACAAACAAATGGTAATATCTAGGTCTACGTGAAAGGATAGTTAAGCAAGCCAGTCACTGTATTAATGTTTAAGGGTTGTTTTTGGCTGTAGCAGAAGCGAGAGTGTAAAGTAATTGAGTACAAATAAAATCGATAAAAAGGCACATGAAATTCTAACATTTTTACATGGGCAGGAATTGCCTACTAGTCTAAAATGATTTTTTTTTACTTGATTAAGAAATCACCAATCACAAAACATACAATCACATGCAAGCACATAAGGTCCCACACTTTACTGCAAACAAAATATGATGTTCTCTCATTCAACATTACATGCCTTTTAATCTACTTTTAAGTCCTTCATGACTTCCTAATGACTGGGGAGGGCTATGATGTCAATAATATTCCCCTTGGATCTAGGGCTTGTGGCATTTTTTTTCTTATTTTAACTGTGGGACGGACCTAATCTTTAAACATTAAAATGTTACAATAAATATTAAATTCAAAAAACAGGTGCAGGTTATATGAAAGACTATGAATGTGGTGGCAGACGAAAGCCCACTGCGCCTCAAGGGTAACACTGCACATCGTAACCGAGGGGCCCCGGAGTGACGCAGCGCTCGTCTTGGAATCATCATGGGATGCAGGGAGGAGCAGGAAAGCTATCCCCCTCGGCCGTGTGCTGCACCGTGTGCTCCTGCAGGGCCGTCAGGTCAACAAAGCGCTCGCCGCACCACACACATTTGAACTGGGTCTCCCGCGAGTGCACGCTCTGGTGCTTGGCCAGGTGCTCGCGCTGCTTGAAGCTCTTGTCACAGCTGGCGCACTTGAAGGGTTTCTCGCCGGTGTGGACGCGGCGGTGGCGCTGCAGCTCCGACGAGTACTTGAAGCGCTTCTCGCAGTCGGGGCACTTCAGGGGCTTCTCGCGGGTGGGGTCGCAGCGGTGCTGGACGAACTCCGAGGACGAGACAAAGCGCCGGTCGCACAGGGAGCACTTCAGGGGCTTCTCGGTGCAGTGGGAATTCTGGTGCCGCTGCAGCGTGGAGTTCTTCTTGTAGCCCTTGCCGCACACGTCGCACTTGTACGGCTTCTCCACCTCCCCGCCGCACTTGTGCCTCAGCAGCTCTCCCGATTGGCTGAAGGACTTCTGGCAGGACGCGCACTTGAATAGGCTCTCCATGCCGTGGACCTGCTGGTGGTACAGCAGGTGGGAGGGCTGCAGGAATCCCTTGTCACACAGGTTGCACTTGAAGGGGCGGTCGGCGGGGTTCTTGTGGGTGCGACGGTGGCGCACCAGGGCGTACTGCTGCTTGAAGCTCATCTGGCACTCCTCGCACTGGAAGGGCCGCTCTTCGGAGTGGGTGCGCTCGTGCTGCCGCAGGTCGGAGGGGCGCTTGAAACTCTTGCCACAGGAGCCACAGCGGAAGGGCCTCTCCCCTATCGGCTGGCACTGGTGGTGCAGGAGCTCCGACGACTCCTTAAAGTGCATCTCGCACAGGTTGCACTTGAACAGGTGCTCGCCGGAATGGGCGTACATGTGGCGCACGAGGTGGGAGCGGTGCTTGAAGCTCTTCTCGCAGACGGCGCACTTGTACGGCCGCTCGGAGCTGTGGGTGCGCTGGTGGTGGGCCAGGTGGGAAGACTGGCTGAAGCTTTTATCACACGTGTCACATTTGTACGGCTTCTCGCCGGTGTGCACCCTCTCGTGACGAGTCAGCTCAGACAGATGCCGAAACGCCTTGTGGCACACCGAGCACTTATAGGGCCGGTCGGGTGCCGAGGCCTCAAACGCTGGGGGGGACGAGGCGCTGATGGCCGCGCCACTAGCCGACGTCTCCCCAGTGGAGGGCTGTTGAGGGTTGGCGGCAGAGGAGGTGGGGGTGACGTTTCCAGAGCCCGGACGGTAGGTCTTCTCACAGATTGAACATTTCATTGGATTGTTACCGTTGCCATGAGAGTTGTGGTGTTGTGCCAAAGAGGTGAGCAGGGAGAAGCCCATCTTGCACACACCACACACAAACGGCTTCTGTTCCACCTGTACACACTGGTGCTCCAGAAGATCCGTTGCCTGGCTGAAGATTTTCATACACTGAGTGCACTGGAAGGACCTGTCTTGGCTCACCATGCACTGGTGCTCATGTGGGTTGGCCAGGTGAGAGATATCATGGCCGCAGGCGCCACACTTGTGCCCTCTCTCGCCCCCCACCTGTAAGGAGGGCTGCTGGGCCGGCACGGTGTGCTGCTGCCCATGCTGGCTATGCTGAGGCTGCTGTAGGGACGAGTCTGGCTGTAGGACTACTCCATAAACAGCGCAGCCCAGAGGGTTGTCTGAAGACTGGGGAAGGGTGTGCACCACGGAGGGTGGAGCCACTGCATGCTGCTGTTGCTGCCACGCCTCCGTCATCCTTCCACTACGCATGTAAGGATTCAGCTTCCAACCAGGTTCTGTCGTGCAGAGGATGGAATGTTGTGATTGTCAGGAATTGATTGTTATATCCCGGATAACAAACGTCCCTTAAAATATGTGGTGTAGCCTGGAAGAAAGATTAACAAAAAAAAAGAATTACAACAAGAAACGGGGGAAACGATAGGGATGGAAGTCAATATAAAATGTTGCATTTTGGTACTTATTCATGGAGGTTTTAGAGCTATTTTAAATGCATACAGGGCATATGTATGAGATAGGACTACTCTTTAGAGAAAGGCCAGGCATTTGTATGGTGGTAGGATTGGATGGATGGATGATAACAACGAGTAGCACAGTGATGTTTGGTTAAAGATAATATGGCATTTCAATGTGCAAATATGAATGCTGTATTGCTATAAAAGGAGTCATTCCAAAACAGGCCCAACACGTATTTTTTTAAGTATTTAAACGGGAGTCATCAGTATACACTGTTGTCGCTGTCGTAAATATTCGGGTGGGTGTGAAGACCGGTGGAATACTTCCTTGAAAATGTTAAAAACCGGTTATAACGTTATGCAGAATAGATAAACCGGAGTGTTTATGATTGAGCTTGAAAAATGTATTTACTGACGGCAACTTCGCCCATATTCTGATGTTTATACATTCAGATTTACTGCACGACGAACCGCGTACACTTTGCACACGGTTTATTGCAGAGTTGCGCGAAATAGCAAAGGAAATATAACGTTAAACTGTAATTTTCTAATACGGGGCGTTTCAGAGCCGAAACCCCTCCAGATGATAGACAGCGCTATGTGGCTACATGGGTTAGCTAGCTTAGCTGGTGGGAGCAGACGAGCCATTCCCCATCCACTGGACAACTGTCGAATTAAGTCCATGCAATGCAAACGACACAGCTAAAGAATAGTCCATAAACCGCCCAAGCACGCTTAGCATGCAGGCGGGGGGGGGAAGCCCGGGGGAGGCTGACACACAACCGAGGGGAGCTAGCCATGATTCCGAATGTCGCTTTAACAAGACGGTGGGCCGCAATTAATGGTGTGGCTATAAAAGCCGTCTGTAGGCCTTCCAGGGCTGCAGGGACCATCCCCCTCCTGTTGCCAAGCATATCTCGTTTGTAAACATATAACTCGTGGCTACGGCGGAACAATGCACGTATTTACTTACATCGAGGGGACTAGGAGTGGATTTCGATTCCTTCTTCAACACGGGAGTCGGCAACCTTCGGGATTCTTTGGCCCTCGAAGATTAGCGATGGCAGAGATGCGATTGGACCCAAACGCCATCCTCAAACGGACACCGGAAACCGCCACGCAGTCCGCTACAGTTTTATACTTTGGGACCAAATGTCGAAATCCGAGGTTTGGACACAGATATACTTCAAAGTAATAATTTAAAAAAAATGGTCAACGTGTATGATTATAGAGATTATGTTTGATCAGAGATACGGGCGTGCACACTTGTGCGTGCACGCGCGCACGCACCGGGGAAGGTTGTTTTTTTTTAATCCACTGCATTTGGGGGAGATTCGTAGACCAACTTTAGATCGGCAGTGGTACCCGAGTCTTTCAAAGTATATCGTAAGGAATAACTGTTAATACTGTTTCATTCAACAGCAGTCTGCTTAACAGCCTGAAGAGTGCGCTATGTACGCGAATGTCAAATATCCCCCGCCCCCCCCCTCCTCATTATCATAATGACACATTCACAAAATCACCGAAAACACCCGAGCATATAAAATGACCGAACAATTTGTAGTCAATGTTGTATATAATATCCCCTTGAGCTGCCATAACGTTTCATATATCTAATTTTGTGTCATGCTCATAATATATGTTTCTTTCATGTTTGCAGCTAGATCAAATTTCTGTTTGTAGAGAAACTATGTTGGCCTTTCAATTATGAGGAGAAAATAAAAAGACAGTGACCCACATAAATTGATATGCCCAATAAAAGGACAATCTATAATCTATTACTGGGCCTCAGGTATCTATCTATCTAGAATGTGAGGTCGGGGAGATCTTAGAAGATGGATGGTTTATGTGGGAGAACAGAATAGTGACGTGAATGGTGCTTGAGAACATCTCTTCAAAACAAAAACAGCATGACCATTTCCGCGTGTTTAATGGAAAACAGTATTAGCAGCCATTAATATGAACAAACTTGCTTTATGTCAGCCCATCGTAGTGCATATAAAATATATAATGCTGTCTGTTTAAGTCCAGCTGATTTCTTTATTCCACTGAACAATGCTTAATCGTCATATAATTTTCCAGTCATCATTAATATATTATGGGATGTGTACAAAAATTTAAAAATGAAGGTCATACGGTACATTCTTTGTACACTACTTCTGAAGCATCATCGGGAATATTGTAGTGTGTTTCTTAATATTGTTTTGGCTAATTATTATAATAGTATTATTATTATATATTATAATTGTTTTATTGTTATTGTCGTGATGCAATTATTAATGTGATTTTTTTATTAGCAAAATAGGAATATTGACTTTTGTTAATTTGAAATATGTGCATGTGTGTGACCGCAATAATAACCACACCAATCGCATAATAATTTCAAACATTTCATTATTTTCTCGACATTAACTTCGAAACAACCTCATAAACCAAAGAGTAAGAAAGAGCATGCTTGGGCATGCAATGATGTCACAACATGATGATGCCACCGGGTGCGAAGTATAAAACATACAGTAGCAGAGAGTTTAATTGTATATCATTCATAAACTCTGGACATTTCAGTATCCACTGAGAGTTAAAAGCTAGCGTTTATTTTACACGGCTCTCCATGTCTCATGTAGCTTGTGTTGCTGGATAGAGAGACACAAGGCCAAACTCACAAACTGACACCAGATTGAGCAGGCTAAACAAACATGCTGAAAAAATCTCATCCGGCCCAGAGTGTCAGGATGTGACACTGTAGAAACCCCATTTTCCCATTTTCCTCTGGTCCAAAAAGGGGGGACTTGGGGGAGAGAGAGAGAAAGAGAGCGGGAGAGAGAGAGAGAGAGAGAGAG
>JAOPUD010000035.1:19308701-19324744 GCA_027122715.1 Trisopterus minutus
GTGTGTGTGTGTGTGTGTGTGTGTGTGTGTGTGTGTGTGTGTGTGTGTGTGTGTGTGTGTGTGTGTGTGTGTGAGAGGCCGCACTATATTCCCGCCACATTTATTGGGTTGTGGAAAATGTGTCAACTCGTGCGTGCTAAATCCAGCCGTCGGCGCTCGTCCTCCACGTGAGCGCGCCGAGTGCGGCGCTGTCGCGTGACGCAGTCTTTTTTTTTTTTGGTCGGATTTGTGTTGGAAGTAGCCCGGCTTGGCAATAAACATGATCGCCGTTACTTATTTGTTTAGCCCTCTTCCAGTGATGGAAAAACTGTGTCAGCGACGGTCGCCTTAAGGTTAGCCTGCTACAACCGCAGGTGAACTCGCTTTCCGTCAATGCAGCACCGTGTTGTTCCCATGGTCCCCTGCATCACTTATTGACCCCCTATATTCCTCTCGCGTCGTCTCGCAGCTCCACCGCCTGTGGAAGGCAGGCGGTGGAGCTGCATCGGCCACCATAGGCGGCCTAGATAGGCGTCACTGACGTTGCAAAGCGTAATCCAGGTGGGATAAAGAGAAGAGTTGGGCTGTTTTGCTGTCTCTGTGTTGCACTGGGAGAGAGTGGCGTCTGTGATATAGTGCAGGGGGCGAGAGTGTGTCAGAGGAACGAGAATAGATGTGGGTAATGTCCACAGTAGTTTCCACCCTAGAGATTTCTACCTGCCGGACTACCTTCTGATGAATACAACTTATAGCATGCAGCCTATATCATTTAATGGAGCAATTTATGAAGCCGAAATTCAAATTGGTTGAGCCTTGCTTAAATTTTTTGTCTAGTGGACTTCAAAGTAGGTTTATCCAGGGTTCTACTATCCTGGGTGGCTTCTAATAAGTTGCCATAGTGTTGCAGAAGTAGACCACGCTTGGCAAAAGCTGTGCAGGAAACCTTTGTCAATCAGCGTTTCTCCCCGTTGGTTCTCGCCAAAGATGCGATAGGAGCTCAAACTTCCAGCCGAACCCTGGCTGTCAACGATGACCACACTAGCAGCCAACTTGGCCATTTGGCATTGAGGTGTGGTGTGGTTCTCTTACCTCCGTCAGAGTAGGTTTCAGTGCCGTATCCATCCTGCAGACCGTTGCTCCAGGTGCCCTCGTAGCGGGCCCCGCTGGCCGCACTCTCCAGCTGCCCATAGCGGCCCTTGAAGCCCTGCGTCCACTCGCCCCTGTAATCCCACCGCCCTTTGCTCTCCACGCCAACCCCGTGGCGCTTCCCCTGCGCCCAGGTGCCCTGGTAGCTGTTCCCGCTGGGCCAGGTGTACACGCCCAACACCTCAAAGCCGTGGCTCCAGGCGCCCGCGTACTCCCCCTGGCCCTGGGGCCCGGTGCAGACCCCTCGGCCGTGGGCCTTGCCCTGCTCCCACCCCCCGCAGTACGACCCCCCATCATCAAAGTCAAACCTGCCTCCAGTGGACATGCATGAAACAGGTTTAGGCAAATCCTCAGAACGTGTAGAAAAGAAGGGCCTGGTCGACACACGAGAGAGAGCCGGGTGGGAGGAGGCCTGGTTTGGATGTGGTCGCACGGAGGAGCTCTCGCTCCACCCTCCTGGCTGTGTGTTGCCTTCGGAGATCCACCCGTGCTCGGCGGTGGACGGTCACAGGGAGCGCTGTGTACCTGTGGCTGGGAGAGGGCCACGTCCCTCCTCACGTCGGGCCGGCGGTAGAAGCCTGGCCGTCGGGCGTGCGGCTGTGTCGGATGCAACTGTTGGTCGAGCGATTTCCCATGGGCACGCCGGCTCCGGGTGCTTCTCCACCACCTCCTCCTCCTCCTCCTCCTCCTTCTCCTCCTCCACTTACTCCTCCACCCTCCTGCTCCTCGCAGCCTAGCAGCCGGGCAGATCACCTAGCCGTTACCTTAGCAGTGCAAGCGGAAGGCTCCAGACAAACCAAGAGGCCTAGGCTTTTTTCGGCTGGTCCCAGAGGCAGTGGCGGGCAGCAGTGGCCGGGTTCAGCTCAACGAGACACAACAGTGTCCCCACACTTGCTAGCGTGCCACCGTTCAGAGGTGGAGGCAGAGATGCTGGACAATGATGTACCACACCGGCACGCCATCAAATAAATACAGAGAGAGAGAGAGAGAGAGAGAGAGAGAGAGAGTAGCAGAGAAGTTGAGGATGTGTCTATAGCGTGGCCTGGAAGCGAGCGATCCGGGCGATCCAGACTGCTATCCAACACACAGCATCCATAAAAACGCACACACAAACACACAAGCACACACAGTGGCTCACACGCACGCCATGAAGGAAATGACTGTATCAATAATTCCTGTCGTTCCTCTTAATTTCTCCTGTTTTTTTCCCCCTCCTTGCTGTGGTGCTGTGATCTAAGGAAGAGACTCAGCCTTGGAGATGAGGATGCAGAGAGAAGGAGGAAAAAAAAGCAGCATTACGATTATTCCCTTTCTCTTTCCTTTGTCTTCTCCATTTTAGTGCTCATCTGCAGCAGGATGCTCGAGATATCCCATTTCCATCAAATCGTTTGTGCTCTTTCGTATTCTGCCTCTCTATCGCCGTGCCTTTCCTCGTTCACTCTCTCTCTCTCTCTCCCTCTCTCTCTGCTACCTCTCTCACCCACTCCCTCTAAAATCTGCTCATTACAGGACTGTTCCACCCCAGCCAATACCCCTCCCCCACACATACACTCATTCTCTCTGCTCTTAAAGCGATAGGGACGAGTTTACAGCTGGCTCTCTCTCTCTCTCACTCTCGCTCTATCCTTCCCTCTCTCCCCTCTCCTTCTCCATCTCTATCTCTCTCTCTTCCCTCACCCCCTTTGGGAGAAACTGCCTGCTTTTCCTAATTATCCAGCCTCATTTCACTCTGTCTCTCTCACCTTTAGAAACTCCTCCTTGCTGAGATTCTTTTTTTTAGGAAGTCAGCATTGTGTTTCTTGATAACTAGCAGTCTGTGTGTCTATCGATCTCTTGTCAATCAGAAGGCATGTGATGGATTGATGTCCACCTTTCATTTGTGGTCTCATAGGCAAACCAGTGAGCTGTGGCTGTCACTTGGGGCGTTATTTACTGAGGTGCGACGCCGATTCCTTGCCATAAATCAGCCTCAGTTTACCGGGTGATGCAGCCCATGACCTACATCTTCCTTTCTGCCCATGTTTTATTAAAGTCAGCCCTTTGGTTTTTCTAATGTCACAAACCTGTCTGACCATGTTTGGGGGAGGGGGTCTGTATCATGTCATTAAAAAAAAGGCAGGGCTCTTCACTAGGCTATCTAAAGAGAACAAGATAAGTGATGGTATTGGAAATCTTTGTTATTGAACTGCCCATCTGTTGGAGCTCCTGGTACTCCATCTCAATCAGGGAATGCACTGTATGATGGGTTATGTACAACACATGTTGTGTACAACTGAAAACAGCATGAACGTGCAAGATATAACAAGATGTAGCCATTTTTCTTTTTTTTTTATACAATTGTTCAACCAGATGTGTACTGTGTATACAGTACATGCTCTAAGTACTTAAGTCAATAATTCCTGTTTATGTCCATGATACTGTAACACGTCTTAATGCCATCAGATTGAGTGCTTGGCACTTGCCTCTATGAATATCTTTACTGTCGCCACAGCAATATGTTTCTTTCTTCTGACAAATGTACTTATTGTGAGTCGCTTCAGATAAAAGCATGTGTAAATCTGATGCTAACTGCTGAATAATTACAACTGCTGAAGGATTTATAGCTTATAAATCCTATCTGGAATAGCACAAAAGCTGATAAAGATAAGACTTATCTCTATTGATAATTTGATGTCAACTTAATTATTAAAACCATTTTATTTATGAACCAAATGTGTAAATATTTTGGTCTTCCAGTTTTGAAATTACATTTCACAAACCTTTCAATGACCTGGAATATTAATAAAAAAATGTATTGCCTGTGTAAAATGACCAGCAGGGATGCACCGTTAGAAATGTCCACTCACTCAGATTAGCATTTCTATCAAGGAAGTAATGACAAATGTTGAAACAATTTTACCACCCTGGATATACACAAGGATGCAGACATGTGCACACTGATAAACAATGCTCAGAAATAAAATGCATTCAGATTAAAATGATGAACAAAATCTAGACTAATACAGAGTAAACCCTCATATTTAAGTATGTCAAATTAGGCAGTATGGTAATATTTGAGAATATTTAAGAAGCTATTTCCAGAATGCTACACAGATCACCATTTTTAATAGCTAGTAGTAATGGATTTGATTAATCCAAGGTCGAACAAGAATATATAAACCTAAATCAGAACAGTAATGGGGTCAAGGATAACTAAAGGAGTGTAATAACATTCATATTTATTCCAATTCTATTTTGGGAAAATATACTGTAAGCTTGAATTCATACTTAAACATGACCTTAGCAAAAACATGATTCAAAATCTGAACCAATTTAAACTACAACATAAAGTGTAATTTAACAATTTAGCAAATAGGAAGCAGTAATTGGGAAACATGCAGGCTGCAACATGGGGAGGGACATTTCATTGTTTCCACTCAATTATAAAACTGTTGGAAGAAATATTTGACTCATTTTCTGAAAACTATTTAAAGTTATTTATTTAGGATTTTGTTCAGACCAGTCTTTATTTGTAAAATACAGCGTACAGTTCAATTTAATGTTTGGATATGAATGTGTACAGCAAACAAAAAAAAGATATGAAAAAAATAAAACTGATGAAAATACAAAAATGAAATAACTGGATGCGACCTTCCACCTATCAGGGGAATAAACAGAGACAGTTCCTTTTTGGTACAAGTATAAATAACTGTAGCAAAAGGGAAAAAAAAAGGGCTGAGCCTTAAGACTCCCTTAGGTGAGGATGTCGTGGGCCTGTTGCTCCACTAACATGGCCATGTTCTTGACATCGCCGCACCAGAAGTCCAGGCGCTCCTTCATGCCCTTGATCTGAAATGGTGGTGTGCCAAAACGTGAGGGTTAATAAGGACAAGTCGATGCATCAGGTCATCAATCTACTCTGGAAAGGAAGATCGGTTTCCTGCGACAACGACAACTTTGACTTCACCAAATTACTAGTGCAACATCTGTTGCTATTTGCAAAGCAGATGGCAACTTGCTGTACAATTAAAATGCAGACACAGTACGTACAGGGTTTGATTATACATAGAAGTCAAACAGAGGAATGGGGGGGGGGGGGTGTTGCTTTGGCCCGTGTGAAAACATGAAAGTAACAATTGCAAGGGTTCTGCTTACAGTTGAAAATGCCTTCACAACTAATATCCATAACCAAGCTGACAGCCTAATCTGGCCACACAGTTGCAGCTCAGTCCCAAAGGAGCTGCTGTATCTTGGGCAGCTATTATTATGATGACACCAGCACCCTAGGGAGAACCTTGTGGTGTGAGGCATGTCTAATTGTGCACAAGTCCAGCCTACCCTCCTCAATAACATCACTGGAAGAGCCATTAGAGAGCAGATTCTCCACAAGAGGGTTACTCAGAAGAGTGACTTTACCTTTCCCTAGGCTGGGATGTGTACGATAAGGAAATTTATTTATCTTGTATAATGCTGGACCAATATTATTGTGGAGAAGGCAACGGCGTGCTTTGTAATTTGTTTTGTATAAGTGGTTTTGCCATTTTTTCCACTCGTGAATGTAAAGGCTATAAAGACAGTATTGTATTCCTTTGAAAAAAAAGTAAATGTCTACATTGAACAATCCTGGGTAAGCTTCCAAAGGATGTTCAAAATGCAAACATTGCAAAAGAACATGAACCCAACTCACTTAATGTACATGGGGGGAAAAAAGCTGATGTTTACCTGCTGTACATCCAGTACTCTTGGCTGTACCCAGGTCATCTGCACCTTCTGGTCCACCTCATCAATGTTGCCTTTGATCAGGCCCACAGAGAGAGCCTTCATCACCAGAAGCTCCACCTGCAGGGAATCAGCACACAGACACCACAGGTTTAAGTGTAACTTGGCCATATAGGGTTTATTCTGAGTTTCCGCTTAGTCGTGAACACCTGAAGCAAAACGAATGATGATCCATTTCTAGATGCCGAGTGTAGATTCACACAGGTGTAAACTATTTTTTCCCCATATCTCGCAAAGCCTATTATTTCTTTGAAGTTTAGAACAGATTTACAACATGTAATGTTTAAATACTACTTGACTGACCTCATTGACAGGGATTTTGGCACTCTGACCAATTTCCTGGAAGGTCAGCTGCCTGTTGGTGGCTGGGCGGGTAAAGGTCATCTGAAAAGGCAATAATTTTTGTGTTAAGTGACAAGATAATTTGCCTATATTGTGTGCACTGCCAGGGCTCTTCCATTTCTAATGTCTAAGAAAGGTTTATTGTACCTCCATCACACAAAGCAGCTGGATCTTCTGCATCAACTTGGACTCGTTTGTTGCCAGGTCAGGCTGGACAAGAGAGAAAAAATTAATCAACAACTGCTGCACCATTCCACAAGCCAAATTAAAAACATTGCTGAGAGGAGTAAGATAACATAAAATGTCAGACCGTGTATGGAGAAATAATAAATGCTGGTATTGTTATACATGTAACGTTAATGTTTAGCTAGCTGATAATTTAAATCAACTGACATGATTTGACAAAAAATATTTAGTCATGAAGTTTATTTGGTAGGATATAATTGTACCTAATGTTCCTAATTCTTTATATAAATCAAGATGCAAAACAAATAACATGAGCGTTCACGTCAGTGCATTGATTGAAATGAGGAGTTGCATTTTAACTGGAGAACAAATACCCAAATTAATTTATCCATATTAATGTCCTATCTTTAGTACTGAACATTGATGCAAAAAATGAATAACCTGCTGGCCCCAGGCAGACTTGAAGCTCTGGAACTTCTCCACATTGCCCCCATTGAAGGCATAGAGCGTGTCTATGAGCCACTGCTTGTCCGTGCTCCGTAGGGACTCCAGTACGGGATGCATCAGCTGCACAGATATGGAACAATGTATTCAGCAAATGCCTCTGCGTCATAAATGTCCTTAACCATGCAGAAACCAACCGACCAATGGGTGTTGGCCGGGAGAAATGCAATCACACCTACCAACTCTCCAAAGTTGTAAACCCCCTCTCCCAAGAGCCCGGCCAGTCCCAACGTGAACGCTCTCTCTTGCTTCTCCGTTTCTGTGGGATAGAGGCAGTTAGCATTGGCGGAAGGCTACACACCAACGGTGACATTATAGTCAGTGGAGAGCCGCGCTGGGCCTCACCTGGCAGGTCCTTGATGTCCACACAGCCGAGGTAACGGAGGGCATCCTTGTAGTAGGAGGCATGGTTGCCAATAATGCGGTAGTATTTGCTGGACAGATCGTAAAAGCGGCCGTGGACAGAGGTCACTCCTGGCAAGTTGTTGAGGATTTCCTCGACCTCCTCGATGATTTTCTAGAAGGGAGAAGAGAAACGATTGAGCCATTTGAAAGGCATTCGTTTGCGCAGTGTGGGTGATTGTTGTACCCATTGGAAAACATCCCTACCTTATTCAAATTTTTATTTTATTATTTTATTTCTCTCCTTCTCTCTTTTTGTCTATACATATCTCTGAATTTGCGCATATGGATGTACTACGTATAGTGTCTTTTACTGTATATTATTATTTAACAAATATGTCACACTTTTGCCTGTTAAGATTTTTGAAAATGGCGTACTTTTGCAAGTTTGTTTGTATTTGAAATAGAAATTTGATTGCAAAAAAGGCATTAGTGCCATGGTGAAACCCCCTGAAACTCAGTGTAGACCTGGGCTTTACCTTTGTGGCTGGAAGGTCGTTGATCTCCAGCTTTAGACTGCCGATGGTCGTCTTGCAGAGGATGACGGCCTCCTCGCTGCTTTTAACCTGGAAAATATGTGGTTTATTAAATTCGTTTTTTACTTGGTGATGAGTATAGATGTGTATGGAAACTTATTTGAGTCCATCATTCAGCAAGTCTGCTTACCTTTTCCCTGGTCTTCTCAAGGAAAGTGATGGCCTCTTTAGGATCTGAAAATAAGAAGAAATGTTAAATTCTTGGAGAAATATTGTATAAATATTTTTTTATATTTTCTAAAAAGCCTCTCGTGTGTTAAGATCCCCTCACCTTTCATCTGTCGTGCAACAAAGAGTATGATCTCCATTAACGACAACGGATTGATTCTGTTGAGAATAAACAACTAGTTTAACTAAAAAATATATCTATATAAAGAACTGACTAAATTAAGCCAATAATGGTTAAACTATACAGATCGATATTTTTGGGGGTAATTGCTTCATTTTCCATACCTGTGTTCGAAGTCACTCAAGAAATTGTCATAAAGCTGGAAAATAAAATATGAAATCTCAGTTTACAATATGTTCATGTTACAAATGACTGATACAAATGCTAAATGTTACTACATACCATTGACTACACACTAATAGCATGATAGCAAATTGAGATGTGCCATATATGTCTGTCACAAAATCTATTTTAATATTCAACATCGGTGCTAACAAAAAATGTCTAACGTGGATCTGCCAATATTTTTTTTTACTTGTAACAGTGCTGGCTTAAAAAGTTAAAATAAAATAGTGTAAGCTGTATAAATTATTGTTCATTGGGACTATTATTATGAATCACACGGTGAACAAATATGATGAGCTCATTGCATTATTATTTATTACCATGTTGTTTAGTTACCTGTATAAGACCATCCCCCGTTTTAAAGCAAGGATCTTTCACGAAGTCGGTCAACTTCAGAGTCAGCTGATGCCACAACCTGTTATTGACAATAAAGACAATAAGTACATTTAACACACTATGGTGACGGTCAGAGATTAGTTATAGGACTACTCTCGGCCTACACTGGCACCCAAGTAACCAAAATTAATAGACCTTTTTGCCAGGGTATGACATTCAGTAAACATTCATCTAAATAATCATTACACTGTCTCAAAATCGGTAAACCCAAACACTATGGAAATGGCAAACCCGTTTGCCCTCAGAAACATAATACTTCAATTGATCTGAACAGATTCTAGCCAGCTAAAATGGGTTAAATAAAACGCTGTTGTCCTCAGATAGGTGGCCGAGCGACAGCAAAGTATTTTTTCTCTTGGAGACACCATCATAGACATCCCGTCATGTGTCTTGGCTTCCGGCAAGGTTTGAACCCTTGCATCCAAGTTTGAACCCTTCCATCCAAGTTTAAAAACTGTCCTTAATGATCCTGAAGGAGCATAATAACGATGGATAACACCGGGCTAGCTAACACAGCGATAGCCTTGTACATGACTCAGCGTGCAATCTGAATGGAAGTGCTAACACAAGCTAACACTTTCGGGCTAGCATATTGTGTACTTACTTTTTGTTGTAGAATTCCTCCAGCGTGTGCCATTCCGCTGCCATCTCCGGAGTCGAGCTGGTGCTCTGTTGCTGTTTGAGGTACCCGGTAACGTCCTTCATTTTCAATTGTTGGGTATTTCCTCTGCTGTGTGTTAAGAAAGGTGAACGGTAGCTAGTGAGACGCTAGCAAACTAGCTAGTGCTTCCTCAGCTTGTCGATATGCGGAGCGCAACGACTTCTGGGTAACCCGAGGGGCGTGTACTATTGTTCTACGGCGTAGTTGTAGCCGCATAGCTCACCGTTTTATTCTCCATAAATGTCATTTAATTTTACTTATCTATACGTTAAAATATAAAATAATAAATAAATAAAAATTCAAAGTTGGTTACGACTTTGATTTGTAAATAAAGTGCTCTGCGCATGGCTATGAGGTCAAAGGTAGATAAACATAGACTGGCATTGTGCAGCGAATGTTGACTGGGTTGACTTGACTGTCAGTGGTCGAAACTGCTCTTGTCACTCAATTATGGCTTATTTAATCAGCTATTTGTCGTTGAGATCACCTGTTGGTTATAGAGTTTGTTTATATCGCAATCCAAGTTCAAGAAGAATTGGTGTCTTCTCTGTAAAAGGTCAGGTGCTCATTGAACCAGTGCGCATTTTCAGATTAAAAATAACTGACTTAAGTTGTTCAAGAGTTATTCTCTTTTATATTCACAGTTCCCCCTCTCTGCTCCAAAAGTTATGGGCTGAAGAATACATCTAAATCGCAATGTTCAGCTGCGCTCAAGCAAGGTCTTTTCAGGTAAATCCATAGTAGTATTTGTTCTGATGACAGCATGCTTTACAGTAGTGTAAAGTGTTATGCAACCTCAAACTATGCATATGTCTCATATGGTGAATAAATGATAAGTACACCTGGTCACATGTATAAGTTAAGGGTTTATTTTGCTTGCTTGTGTTTGTTTGTCCATCACATACATTACTTAGACTATTATGTATATGTATGTATATTATTGTATAAGCCTGCCCCTCCATGCAAGCCACAATCTGTAGGCAAGGTCTGATTGTGATGTTCAGATTTCATAGGATGAAGAAAATATCCTGATTACACTGTGGCATACATACTCCTGCAGCTGTCTTGTTTCTCCACTGACTGAACAGTCCCCGGTGGAATGTCCTCCGGGGACTTTTGTCCTGGGGCGGCTGCGGCAGTGGCGGCGGCGGAGGTGGCGGCGGAGAAGTCAAGCAGCAGACGCTGGAAGACATCGCTAGGAGAATACAGGACAGAAGCTACAAGAGAGTAGTGGTTATGGCCGGGGCGGGGATCAGCACACCGAGCGGCATTCCAGATTTCAGGTAGCGTGTACCTGGCACACCGATCAGTATACATGTGTACTTTCAAACACATGATACACGCTTAAGCGTCTTGTTACTTGATAAATACGGGTATTCCCCTAAGCTTTAACCGGTGCGGCATCCCTGATGTGTTCACTTCACAGGTCCCCAGGGAGTGGGCTCTATGACAACCTCCAGCAGTATGACCTGCCTTACGCAGAGGCCATATTTGAGATCAACTTTTTCCATCACAACCCACGCCCCTTCTTCGCCCTGGCCAAGGAGCTGTATCCAGGGAATTACCAGCCCAATCTGACACACTATTTTGTGCGTCTGCTTCAGGACAAAGGTCAACTTCTCCGGATGTATACACAGAATATCGACGGCTTGGAAAGATGTAAATTGATTTACTTGTTTTTAGAATTGTTGTTATAGACAGTACTAATACATGTGGTGTAATCACTTGCAGGGCAAGTGCCTATATACCCACCAGTGCAGGTTTAAGGGCTGATTATGGTCCCACGTTCACGCAACGCAAGGGGGTTACGGACCAATTACACCCTCCTTGCATCCACCGCAAGGGCCTGACGTGTGCCCCCCAAAAATTGGAACCTTCTGTTGAGGCGACGCAGCCGCAAGGGCTGTGATTGGTCCGCACCACTAAAACCCGACGTAGGACCATAAACGTTCACGACTACGTTGAACCGTTGCGTGACCGTGGTGCCATAAAGAGCCCTTTATGGCCATAGACTTATGTTGTTGGGTATTCTCATGCATTGAAGTGGCAGGTATCCCCCCTGAGAGGCTGGTGGAGGCCCATGGTACGTTTGCCACCGCCACTTGCACCGTCTGTAGACGGACCTACGAGGGCCAGGAGCTTCGTGTGAGTGACAACCCAATTTGACTGACTCATGATTTTTTTAAATGTAATTTTTATTATGCAGGAAAGTGTTAAAGGTAACAAAGTTACAATTTAAAATTGGCCTGACTCAGTATGAAGCTGATCAAATGTGTGCATTATACTCCCTTTCATGGATTCAATTCCCCCTCTTGTCATGTCTCCTGGTAGTCAGATGTGATGAAGGGGACAGTCCCCAAGTGCCCCACATGCAAAGGTGTGGTGAAGCCTGACATAGTGTTTTTTGGAGAGGAACTCCCACATAATTTCTTCAAGTACATCAGAGACTTTCCACTGGCCGACCTTCTCATTATTATGGGAACATCTCTGGAGGTATAAACAACTCTTACTTGTGAAAACATTGATTAATAGCATCTTTTATTTATATTATTTTAATAATAAAAAATGACGTTATATAATATAATCTGTCCACAAATTTTTATCTGAGAAAGGTCCACACATTACAATATATATTTTTGTCGTTTTGAATTACTGTAGTTTCTTTTTGTCCACACTAGGTGGAGCCCTTTGCAAGTCTAGCTGGAGCAGTGCGCAGCTCGGTTCCTCGCCTGCTCATCAATAGGGATTCTGTCGGGCCCTTCACCTGGGGCTCGCCGCGGCCCACCGATGTGACCCAGCTGGGGGATGTGGTCACTGGGGTGGAGGCGCTGGCCCAGGCTATTGGCTGGACTCAGGAGTTGGAAGCTCTCATGGCACAGAGTGCTACAAAAGTTAGTGATTCACAGTTTATTCTTTCCTGAACGAATTTTGGATTTTTCATATATTTTACACAATTAGGATAGGGATTTGTTAACACTTTTGTACTAGCAATAGCTAATGGAAAAGCAAGACGGCTAACTAGTGATACTATATTGGCCTAGTTCTGTTTACCTCAGCTGGTAGGGCAAATAACAGTGCCATACCAGCTGTCACACATTTCGGGGTTTGACTCCCTCTGGGGTTCCCCATGCTAAGAATACACTGAGGATATTGTGTAAGACTCTTTGGACGAGACCTTCTACCAAATGGTTTATTATTATTATTTACACATTTGTTTATATATATATATTTATAGCTATTATTCATTATTATTTAAAAAAATACACACACAACACATTGTGGTAAAATATGAATCTAATATCCACTGCCATTGCAGCTACAGTACAATTTGCTGTACTGTAGATGAAATGATATCTATAAAGAATATATATATAAATACTGTTCATATTATATATAATATAATCGTATATTGCATTGATAACTAAATATGGCCCTCCCTCCATCAAGTCACACAGTTTGTTGTTCATTTACAGGGTGAATCCCAGACTGAAGAATAGCAACAACTCCAGCACCAGCTAGTCAAGAGCCGCTTTGGGACTAGAACCAAGTGCTTGCGCTGGACTCCATCCCTGAGCCCATTAGCTCATGCCCTAATAAAATATGCCCCACATACCTCCATCGTTTCTACAGGAGATACCAAAGTACCTCTGGTATACTGGGAGGCAAAAAGTAATGTATATAAAGCATGGCCCACATACCTCCATCGTTTTAACAAAGACACCAAGGTACCGCTGGTTCTGGGGATTGTCCATTATCGTATGGACACTTTAATGTGATGGATGGATAGCCAAGAGAGGGTTCATTATGGGATGCAGCTCTCCGGGCTGGCCCACATCTCTCCCTGACTCACTGACCTCTTCTCCTCTGTGGGAAACCCACACTGGCCTGTGGCTTAAGGATCTCTGGCTGATTGGGCTCTACCTGCTGCGATACAACCCAGAGAGAGCCAGCAGCCTAAAGACACCACACGCTCAATCGAAGGGTGTGTTTTTGACCCGTGTGCTCCTTCACCTCACTATTTGTGTGTGTATTTTTAGCACCGTGCACGTTGTGCCGCCGTCACTCTTAATGAGAGTGCAGGTGTACCGTCGGCTGGCCTCACACAGCTGTCAAACAGCAGTCAGGGAGAGAAAGACGTTTATTCAATGGGGACTTGATTGGTAGACTTTCCTTTCCATTTTATCCTTGCAGATGTCGGATGCCATTTAAATGTATGATTCAGTATCTATCATTATTTTGTTAAAAATGAACATTGGCTATTAATAAAAATATATATAATGTGCATATATATCAAATGTGTTTCCAGGCTTTTTAAATTGAGCTGAC
Source organism: Trisopterus minutus (assembly GCA_027122715.1). NCBI lineage: Eukaryota > Metazoa > Chordata > Actinopteri > Gadiformes > Gadidae > Trisopterus > Trisopterus minutus. Next base: position 19,322,452 of record JAOPUD010000035.1, read on the forward strand.
TTATGACTTACGATGACTAACGATACTACTGCTAGTTTGACACTATAGAATGTTTTTAAATATTAAAACCAATGCATAATCCAATTGATTTTGTATGAATGCCTGTGGTTGCCTTGGTTGTATGTCGTCAGGTAGCTTGTCCTATGATGCTCTGTACGGTGCCCAGTGTTCTGCTACCGCGTTCTGCACCGATGGCCACGTACCACATTTTAAATGGGAGACCCTGCCCTTTAATGTGTCATTATCTGCCATTCAATTAAACAATTGAGCAACCCAAAACCAGAATCCACTAATCAAATCAACTGCTGCTTGATTAAAGTCTCAGTCTCGTCTTCGTTTAACACAATTTGTGGGTCTCCGGAGTCCCAACGGCTTTGCAAGCAATATTATGTTCATGTTTGCAAGAATTTCAATTGCTCTCCTCCCCAGTATTTCTTAAGGAGGCGTTGATTACCCCCAGGGTGTCTGCCTTAATAGCATTTTAAACGGTGCTCCCAACTGTGAAAAGTACTTAAACATACTTGATTCAATACAGTCACATTTATCTCAATGATGGTTCCATAACATTTATAAATCCATTTCAATTTCAATCTAATATATTCAGTACATATCTGGCTCCCGGGAGGTGTCCTTGCACATCAAATAGCTAATGCTAAAAACACCAGACAGCCAGCGCGGCCCGAGCCGCATAAATCCCATCGGCTGTAAGAGGCTTATCAAATTCCTGCCATTTTAGTTAGGCCAATCGAACATTAGTGACACTTAGGGAACGGTTGAAAAGATGTGGATCTTTAATAGAAAGCTTTCCACATAAAACGTGGATATGGCATACATTATAGGCACTGTCAGTAACCCGACAGTTCTTAGCAGGCAAGGTACTGTAATATCACACAATGTATACACGCAACTCATTAACTTAACAAACACACAGACTCATACTTGCATGATGTTCACTGACATTTGTAAACCACTAGCACAGGGGTTTTGGCTGCAGTTACAATTGTCATTTCAGTTCGGCCTTCTGCATTCAAGCTCTCTGGGTCGGACCAGTGTTTCGGATCTCCTGAGTAACATCCAAGATGTATGACAGGGGTTGTTCTCTTTTGTGCTACAAGTGATCCTTTGGGCAACGACACGCACATAAAATGACATGAAACAATGTAGCCATTGATTATTGTCTGTGAAACACAGTCTGTCTGTAGAAAGTAGCGGCTGTATGGAGCTGATTATTGACAGGCAGGTTTATTAATCGTATTACAGAGAGTGGGTCAGGTCACCCGTGTCGTGGGGAGGCAACATGGTGTCACATGATGGTACTTGGATGTGCAGAGAGAGTAAATGTGATATATGTAGGTCATTAGTGATGCATGTCCCCTTGCTATTATTATATTTCCTATAGGCTCTAGGTGTAGGCCTATGATCGGACAGCACATTATTTACACATTTACATTGAACTACATGCAACTTGCATGTTAAAACAATTTAAATCAGTTAGTGGGCAGACACTCATTAGCATAACACGACTTCACCTCCGACCCCAATTAGGAGAATATGCCAATGACCAAGGAAGAACCGATATGTTTGTTATTTTGAGTATGCATGAATGGGTTTTTAGGAGTGCCTAGCATCCACACTTACGACAGTCTAGCCGACAACGTTAGCTTAATGCAACTTTTGAGAATCAAGATTTGTGCATAAGTCACATTGAAGCAACAAGAGTAACTGTAGCCTTTGGGACTTTATCGATCTAAGTTACATTGCATTTACATGCAAGTGTACCTTACATAGGACATCATATAATCTATGCTGTTTTGGCCTATTGATTTGCATTAAGCATTAAATATCCAAGACCTTCAACATAAAATAAAACTGAATGGTAGACATTGTCCTTTATGACAATTTCGAGGCCAAAAGTGGGTCCATTATTCTACCCTTACAGCCCAGCCCATAGAGGGCTGGTACATTCACCAACACACTTAACACCAGAACAAATGCACACTGCTGTTGTTCCCGAAAACCACGTTATGAAAATTAACATATTGCAGTAATAAAATCTGTACAAAGATTTCTATAATACATGTATTTAATTATTGTGTGCGTGTGCGTGTTTGTCTGTATGTGTGTGTGTGTGTGGGAGAGTGAGTTTGTGTATGTGTGTGTGAGTGTGTGTGTGTGTGTGTCTGTGATGTGTGTGTGTGTGTGTGTATGTGTTATATCTTAGAGGACTTAAATATATTACTCAAATTTAAGGCATATAACTACAATTTACAATTGAATACATGCATTTTTAAAA